>JAPQVY010000133.1:48667217-48969717 GCA_028535165.1 Quercus tomentella | reverse complement strand
CATGAAGTGGATTCTGAGCGATGAGAAAGCTTACATGAAGACTAGTAAGAAAGCAAGGAGGATTGAGTGACCACCTTGATATGCCTCATGTTTTTACTTTTCTGCACTTTTGTAATTCTCATTTTTTTTTTTTTTAAATTTAATAAAGGATTGAAATGTGCCAAATCCCCTATGAAAACAATCTTATCATCTTTTAATTTGAGCAAAAGGAGAATCACCTTTTTATTATCTTTGCTTATTGTCATTTATTCTTTTTTTCTCTTTTCTTTTCTTTTTCATTTGCCATTTAATTTTTACCCTTGACATCCCTTCGGGAATTTTTGCCATGCCCATGGTCTTTTCCCCTAATTTTTGCCTAGACTACCCTTTTAGGTTTTCAATCTAGCAGGGTTCATTTGCCCTTTTGGGATTTCAACCTAGCAGGCTTTCTCCTTTCTTTTTGTTTAGATGTTGTATTTCTAGAGTCTATCCATGTTAATTAGGCGAAGCATCTCTTCCACATCCAAATCTATGATTCTTGTTGCATCTCTAGACATGATCTTCTTAATGATAAATGACCAAGACCATCTTGGCTTCATCTTCCCTCTTGGGTCGAAAGTCTCATCTTTAAGCACCTTTAGGACCAAGTCCCTTTCTTATTGAATAACCTAGCAATCCTTTTTTGATATCCTTGTGCATGATATTGTGCCCTAGCCCTCTTCTCATCTATCAAGGCCAATTGTTCATATCTCGCCTTAGCCTAATCCTCTTCTAAGACCTTGGCTTCCACCAATACCCTCAAAGATTGTATCTCCACCTCAATAGGAAGCACCGCCTCACTTCCATAAACCAGGAGTAAGATGTCACCCCAGTTGACATACGGATAGAAGTTCTATAACCCTATAAGCCAAACGGAAGCTTCTCGGCCCAATCTTTGTATGTCAATACCATCTTGGCTAGGATGTTTTTCACATTCTTATTAGCTGCTTCTGCAGCCTCATTAGCTTGTGGTCGATATAGTGAAGACTTGTGATGCTCAATGTTGTACAACTCCATGATCCTTTGAACCTCCCCCTCAAAGTGGGAACCGTTATCAAAAATGATCTCTTGGGGCACCCCAAACTGGCAAATGATGTTGTTTTCTAAGAACCGAGCTACATGCTTAGCTGTCAATATAAAGTAGGAGGCTACCTCCACCCACTTGGTGAAATAGTCACTTGCTACCAAAATGTATTCATGCCCATTTGAAGCTGATAAGCCAAAAATTTATTGACCCCTTTGCCAAATTAATTAATTAATTATCCAAATTAATTAATTAATTCAATTTAACATGCAATAAGCATGGTAGCACAAACAAATCACCAACTAAGTTAAATGCAGCGGAAAATAAATTTGACACAGGTGATTTGTTTATTAATGGGGAAAATCACCAAGGCAAAACCCCACCAAATGAATTTAAGGTCACCACTCCTGAGAATCCACTATTATCAAAACAAACGGTTACAAGTAAAAGGAATCTCAATACCTAATACCAACCTACAGTTGAACCCTTACCCTAATACCCAATTGGACTTGTATTGTAGCGGCAATCTCTCCTTTCAATGCACAAATCCCAGTACCTAACTAACTAATGATGCATGGATCCCAGTACACTAACACACCAACTTGAGGAAGATGTTGGCTGCAAAGTTCTTTAGTTCTGTTAGGACATATGTGTTTCACTTGTTAAGAACATATGTCATTCTTTTATGTAATTGGCTTATCTTTTGACAAAATGCACTTTACTTGTATTTTAGTAGATTTAGGATGTCTTTAAATATTTCAAGAAACCTTATTTCAAGATCAAGTATTGAAGCCTTCGAGTCTGTTCAAGAAAACAAGTTCAGAGTGCAAAATCATTAAAGCTCGACAGCTGTCTCGATAGCTGCATCTATCGAGCTTAAGGAAGCTGTTCTACATTTGGTATGCTCGACACCTGGTCGACAGTTGCTCGACGCCTGTTATCTGTCGAGATTTAAGATTTTCAGAATTTCAATCTGATTTTCTTGGGATCCGTGAATTTGTCTTTGGGCCTTCTTTTCTCCTAACCCTAGACATATAAAAGGATTGTTTTAAGGGCCGTCAAACAATTCACAAGTTGCACAAGCTTTGAGAAAACTTTGTTCAAGCAAATTGTGACTGGAGACGAAGTTCTTGCCCTAGTTCATCTCTTTCTCTTGAAGAAGTTGCTGTGTATGTGCACCCTAGGGTTTTGTGATCAAGCATCTTCCTGATCTTCATCGTGTGGATGAACTGAAGAACTTTGCAAACCAACAACCTTCTTAGTTGGTGATTGAAGTCGCGTACTGGGATCCGCGCAATTGGTTAGTCACATACTGGGAGTCGTGCATCTGAAACGGGAACTGTCACTACAGAACAAGTCCAATTGTGTATTGGGGTAAGGGTTCAACTGTAGGTTGGTAAGGTACTTGGATTCCTTTCTTGTAACTGCTTGTTATGATAATAATAGAGTTTCGGGAGTGGTGACCTGAAAATCACCCGGTGGGGTTTTTGCCGTTAGGTTTTCCCCATTCGTAAACAAATCACCGTGTTATTTATTTTCCGCTGCATTATTAGTTTATTGGTGATTTGTTTGTGCTACCACGCATTTGTATGATAAATTGATTAATTAATAACTTGACTAATTAATTAATTAATTTCTATCATAAGGGGTCATTCAGTTTGTGGCCTATCAAGTGGTATCAAAGCAGGCACACTCTGATTAGGGTTTATTCCTTACTGTGTTGATCCATTGACCCCTGTTTGTCATGGATAGAGGATAGTCATTAATTATACCTCCTTTATTTGATGGCACTAATTATACATACTGGAAAGTACGCATGAGAGCTTTCTTGCAGTCTTTAGATGAGAAAGTGTGGCAAGCTATCGAGATTGGCTGGACTAAGCCAAAGGAAGCGCCGGCTGATTGGGATGAAGCAAAGATCAAGGCGGTAAACTTCAACAGCAGAGCATTGAATGCCTTATTCAGTGCAGTCACCAATGAGGAGTTTAAGAAGATATCCTCAACTAAAACTGCCAAGGAGGCTTGGACCATTCTCCAGACAACCTACGAGGGTACTAAGGCTGTCAAAGACTCAAAGCTTCAGAGGCCCACTACAAGCTTTGAAGAGATAAAGATAGAGGAGGATGAGTCATTTGATGAGTTCTATGCCAAGCTGAAGGACATAGTGAACTCTGCCTTCAATCTTGGGGAAACCATTCCTGAACCCAAGATTCCATGCCAAGATTACGGCAATAGAGGAATCAAAAGATATTAACAAGATTCCTCTGACTGAGCTGGTTGGAAACTTGCAGACCTACGAGCTAGGGTTGACAAGAATAGGCAAGTCGGGTAAAAGCAAGAGCATGGCTTTGAAGGCCAAGAGCAGTGAGACGGATGAGTCTTCAGTTGATGAAGATTCCAAAATGAAGTCCTACATCACCAGGCAGTTCAAGAAGTTTATGAAGAACGCCAATGGAAAGGGTTTCGACAAGGACCGCAGGCAATCCAGTTCTTCTCAATTCAAAGGCCAAGACAAAGGGAAGAAGGATGCTAAGGAAGGTGGTCAGTACACTGTTCCCTCAGGACCTAAGTGCTTTGGTTGTCAAGACTTCGATCACATGAAGCATGAGTGTCCTACATACCTCAAGAGCATTAGGAAGAGCAAGGCACTTGCTGTTACCTTAAGCGACATTGAGCCTGAGGATGATTCTGACAATGAGGATGACGGAATCTTAAATGCCTTCACGGCCACTGTTAATCCTACTGATGGGATTATTGAAGATGTGGTTGAAGAAGAGGAATTGGTGGAATCTAAGTTTGAGAAGATGGATGATCAAGATGACATCCATACAGCCTACAAGAAGCTGTATAAGCTTTCTGAGAAGCATGAGAAATTATATAGGCTAACCACCAAGAAGCTCAGTGATGTAGAACTTGACCGTGAGGAGCTTTCCACAAAGTTTGATAAGGCTAATCAGACTATTGGAGCACTGAGATTCAAGAACAATTTCTTGGCTGAGAAGACCAAGAAGCTTAAAGCGGAGCTGTTTCAAGTCAGAGCTCAATTGGAGAGGACTTCAAGCGCAAAGCTGGATGAGATGCTAAGCATTCAGAAATCTACTTCAGATCGAACAGGTTTAGGGTATGGACTTTCTTCCTCTAATACTGCTTCTTCTAGTACTACTGTTTTTGTTCCTCCTCCTGCTAATAACATTAAAACTGAGAACAATAAAATTAAAACTGAATTAGCTAGTGAAAACATAGACAAGGGTAAATCTATCTTAGGAGCACCCCCTAAGCTTGAGAAGAAAGATGTTAAAAACCCTAGAGCTAAGAAGGCTAACTCTCAAAAGCCTAAACAAAAGAAACAGCATCTCTGTCATCATTGTGGAGCTGCCGGTCATACTCGACCAAATTGCTACAAGTGGCTTACCACTCAACAGAGCAACGGCATGATAGCATCTGGGAACCAGAATCAATTTCAATCCTCTCTTGCTCCCCTTAGAGATATTCTCAAAGCCCTTATGTTCCTTTCGAACTTGAACGGTTTTAATTCTTCCCTTTCACCGCCGGTTCAAGGGTTTGCTAGACGGAAAGGTTCTTCCAAGGTGTGGAAGGAAAAGGGCTCCAAGTGATTCTGTCACTTTTCTTTCTCTCTCTCTTCTTGTGTTTGTATGTGCATTACTTATGTGTTGTGTTCATGTTTTGAGTCAGTCTAGTTTTTATGTTTTTTTTCTATGTTTTTGTTTGGTTATTTTTCAGTTTTTGCTTTGTTTTTTTTTTCATATAAAAATAAATAAATAAATTGAAAAATCAGAAAAATACAAAAACAGTGTGTGTTTTGTGTACATTGGTACTTGTGTACCTTGGATGGCCATTGAAACAAAGTCTTCTAAACTTTGTATCTTTTGTAGCTTAGATGAGCATCTCTATGCACAACTAAGCAAGTGAGCTTTATGGCTCTTGTTAGTGATGAGTAAGATTAAGTTATCTCTTGTACTTAACACTCATATCACTCTTTTTGACGGGAAGGACTAAAAAATCCTGAGAGAAAGGCATAAATAACCATCTCACCACTGTTGCCCTCCAATCATATTATGACACCTGTATGCTTCGACATAGCAAAAGTGCAGTGTCAATGACATTTGTGTGCTTGGGCATAGCAAAATTGGAATGTCAAATATCATTGGGTATTTCTTTTCTCTCTAATATGCCCATGCATGATATGCTTAAAAAAATATATATATGCAAAGAAAAATCAAAAGCAAAAAGATCAAAAATGCTTAAAAATGATTGCAAACGTGTATTCTAGGAGATGTGGGAGTTATAGGATATACCTTGAAGATGATAGTCCCCATCAAGCAGTTATGATTGTGTGTGAGTTAAAGTGATTTTCTCATATCTCAAATCATCATAACATGTATACACATATGTAATCTTGCGATGTTTTTCACACACAACACGCAATATTCTTTGCTATTCTTGATACTTGTACAGGTACAATGTGATTTGGCCATCACGAGGTTTTACATGTATTAATGTATGATCACTAAACTGTCTAGACTTGTTTTTGAAATATAAAATTGGTTAGACTTGTTTAGTATGTGTGTGTGTGTGTTTTTGGAGATCCATGTGCTTAACTTTTCATTTGAGAGATGTTTTTGAGAGCTTAACATGTTGATTGGATAGTTGGTTGAGTTGCATGTTGAATTGCATTCATGTCTGTGTTTTTCACATCTCGAAAAAATGCTTTTAAAAGCTGGCTCGACACCTCCTCGATAGCTCCTCGATAGCTAGCTATCTGTCGAGCTTCCTAAGTTTTTTGTTATCGCAATCTCACCAGCTTCTCGATACCTGGTGGATCGATCAAGACTGAGCCTGCATCCTCGATAGCTTCTCGATACCTGGTGGATCGATCGAGATTTGGTCTGTATCCTCAATAGCACCTCGACACCTGGTGGATCGATCGAGCTTCTGTACTTGATGTTGATAAGTTGTTCCTCGATACCTTCTCGACACCTCAACTATCAAAGAACTTTTTCTCGACACCTCCTTGACAAATACCTTGATACCTCTCGATACCTGCATCTGTCGAGATTTACTGGCCTCTCTATATAAGGCCTCTACACAATCCGGTTCTCATTTCCATCGATCTCCTTCTCGATACTTCTCTGTTTCTCTCTCAAAAACACTCTCATCTTACTCCAATCTTGTTCCTCAAGGATTCTTCAAGCTTTTTCAAGTTTCTCTTTACTTGGTAAGCTTCTAATCCTTTCTCATTCATGCATTTCATGATTTGAAACCTAAATTTTGGGGTTTTTGAAAAATTTTGGGGTTTTTCAAAATTGATGAGTTTTCATTGAAATTTTGGTATGGGTTTTCACTTAAATAAGTTTAAAACCTCATACATTGCATCACATTAGCATTATAATGACATTGTCATGCATTTAGATGTGTGTTATATGTTTGTGTGCTGATAGGTTTGGATTGGGCTGAGCCCATGATGCAATTACTTTTGCATGTCACATGTTCATGCATTTCCCATGCATACGTACTCTTTTTCAATATACTTGATTATTTGAAACTGTTTAGGACTTTTCTGATTGTCATTCTTTCTCTCCCTCTCTGTTAGTTTACGTTAGTCATGTCTATGGCACCTAAACTTAAATCCACTCCAGCCCGGAACCCTCTTCATTTCGGTTCTTCTTCGTCTTCTGATCAGACACTTACTCATATCCGGTTCCGTGATGACGATGCCATTAAGGCATTTTCGGAGAACTTCTCTAGACGAGGCATTTATTCGGAACGCCAAGTCATTCTGTCGGACTTTGCCGACACCGACCTTCCCTCTGTCATTCACAGTAGGGGATGGGAGTCACTGTGTGACGTCCCGGTCACCTGTCCTCTCGTGCTTATCCAGGAGTTTTACACCAACATGCACGGGATTGATTGGTCAGTACCTCTTTTCTTCACTCGCGTTCGAGGTACGCGCATTCCTATCACACCGTAGCTGGTTGCGGATGTGCTTCGGGTCCCTAGGATAGAGTTTCCTGACTATCCTGGTTGTGAGCGTCTGAGGACTGTGTCCAGGGATGAGCTCATGTCTGCTTTCTGTGAGCACCCTACTGCTTGGGGTGAGCGTCTTTTTACACCATGTCGACCTTTTGCTAAAGGTCCTAGATTCATGAACATGGTGATGACCTTTGTTTTGCATCCCCTCTCTCACTATAACTCCATTACAAAGCCTCGTGCTCGATTTTTGCTATCTCTTCTTGAGCATCTTACCATAGACTTTCCCCCTCATTTCATTCTGTCTATTATAGATGTTCATATAGATTCGGCGTCCCGTGATAAGCTCATCTTTCCTTCTGCTATCACGAGGATCTTACGCCATTTTTCCGTTTCTTTTCCCTCTTCCGACCACTTTACCATCATGTATGCCATAGATTACGCTACCGTTAAACGTAGCGAGGCCCAGCTTCGGTCACGGCAGTCGGATTCAGCAGCTCCTTCTTCACGTTCTGCTCCATCCCATTCTGCTCCATCCACATCCGCATCCGCTCCTTCTTCTTCTTCGGGGGATGTGACTTTAGGAGACATCATGGCGCAGCTGCAGCGCATGGATGCTCGCCTAGATACACTCTCTACGGAGTTGTATCAGGTGAACGTTCATGTCGGTCGTATTGCATGGCGACAGGCGTCCATGATGATGGTGATGATGATGATGCTTTGGATGATGCTGATGGAGATGCTAGCTCTACCGATGAGATGTTTACTTGACACTCTTACCCTTTGTCACTCGTGACAAAAAGGGGGAGTAGTTAGTTTTGGATATGAGAGTAGTCTATCTTAGGGGGAGAGTTAGTATAGGACCATTTTTGTTAGGGGGAGTGTTGTTATATGAGAGTAGTCTATCTTAGGGGGAGAGTTAGTATAAGACCATTTTTGTTAGGGGGAGTGTCACGCCCCGAACCCAACTATAAAGATAGGCACGTGACAACCGCCGCACGCTTATATAGTAAGCACCCTACAAGTGTACAAGGCCTTCTTAGCAACTAAAAATTTATCCTCAAAAATTACATCAAATAAAACCAAAATACTTCAACAATTTCTTTATGAAATAGATCTCCAATAATTTAATAGGAACAAAATCCAAACCTCATGTACATAATACTAATTGGCCAATAAATATAAAACTATTAGAAAACCATCCAATCCCAAAATCACTAAGCTTCTTTTCCTGCTCACAACACAACATCAAAACTCCCAAGACTTGCTATTCTTCACAATCTGAAACTGGATGGGAAAAATGGGTGAGTTGAAAACTCAATAAGTAACCAAAATCCAATTAAGTTCTATCCAACAATAGACCTGTGAAGTAATAAGATGCAATATGAATCTTCAAAAATTATACTATGCCATGGGTTTTCAAAAATAACTAAAGAAATTTCATAGTCTTAAAATAATGAGTTGCAAATAGATCACATACTTTAATCTTACAAATATATCATAGATGGTTTAGGAAGTAGTCAGTTTATTTCATATATCAAAAGCTATAACTCACAATAGGTTCTAAAAATACATAAGCAGTTTTAAAGACTCAAATTAGTTCAAATACTCAAACGTAATTCATATTCTTAACATTCTTATGACTATGGTCACGCTATATCCCCGTGAATGGGCATCAGAGTACCAATGAATAACCCCCATTGATTTGGGTATCAGAATGCCAATGAATAACCCCCATTGGCTGGGTATCAGAGTACCAATGAATAACCAAATCAGAGTACCAATGAATAACCCCCATTGGTTTGGGTATCAGAATACCAATGAATAACCCCCATTGGCTGGGTATCAGAGTACCAATGAATAACCCCCATTGGTTTGGGTATCAGAATACCAATGAATGACCCCCATTGGTTGGGTATCAGAATACCAATGAATAACCCCCATTGGTTTGGGTATCAAAATCAATTCATAGTCAATTTATCCATAATCATATATAATCATATTTTCAGTATTCAAATATATTTATGATATTTCTATATTCTGTACTTTATATCAATATAGTTAAAGGAACAATTAAATAAATAAATCATATATTCAATGCTCATATTTATTTGTGAAATTTCTCTATTCTTTACTTGAAATCAGTATTACAATAGAAATAAATAGTAACAACTGTAAACAATTTTCAGTAGTTAAAATATGAAAATAAAACCCATTAGGATAAGGTTACTTACCTCCAAAAGCTATTTCAAAAGAAACTTTTCTTTAACAGTTCCTCTAAAATCTTTAAATATCACCTAGAACAATTTTCAAATATTCTTACTCAATAATCAAATAATTTAAGAAAGAATTATAATGGTACCCAGCCAGATAAAGAGATTACTAAAAATATCCAATAATTATCCATTGTTATCTCAAACCAAAATTCCTCCTATCCATAATATTTTTCTTTGTATATATATATATATTTTCCTTCTGCCACAACTAAAGCCCCAAAGATACTCCTATTACTATGTAGGCACGTGGGCCATCTTCAATTTCAAGTGTTCCTTTGTTTTCCTTTGTTTGTTTCTTTTTTTTTTTTTTTTTTAAATTACTGGTCAGACCTCATTGACTTTTCTATTCACTTCTGCCAAGATCAATAAACAAATAATAATATAATAAGCAGAAGAAAGAAAGAAGTTGAGCTTTGCTTTGTTAATGTTTTCTCGTTGATTTGTTTTTGTTACACACGTGACTCTATGTCAAATCTCCAAGCATGCCTAGACTCCTGGGCTTCTGATTTTCCCCCAATACCACTTCGGTTCTGCAATATACCCTAAGAAGTCCACAACAGGTACTATTTATCAAAGAAAACCGTGGAGAAACCTGACCATTAAGCCCAAAAGTTTATAGCCTCTATCTTCGCATAACTCAATAAAACTCAAAAAAAAGATTAAATCTCATCACCTAGAAAAATCTGCAGGCACATTGTTCAGTTTACCCAAATATAAAACTAAACTTCGTTTGTATTATTCAAATTCTTGAATATTTAAATAGTTTCACTATTGACCACAATACTCACATAAAAGAAATACTCTAATTCTAAATAAAACTTAGATTTGACAAGAAGGAAATTCTTAAGCTCTTACCTCAATTGTGCCGTCAAACATTCTCTACTTGAGTAATTTGAGTAGTCTCCTCTCTCCAAAATATCTCCCCATGTACGTTGACATGATAAGTTTATATATATTGCTAGGGTTTCAACTTTATTTTCTAAAAACTCCCTTGTAATTATAAATTATAAAAATTGACCCCATAAAAGATTTACTTAATTACCCTTCCTTTTATTTATTTATTTATTTATTTCCGGGTATTACAATCTCCCCCACTTATAAGAATTCAGTCCTCTGAATTCATCACAAGCTGAACAAATTATCACGCTTCCACTGCACTACTTTAAAGCCACAATTGTATCGATCTATACAAATTTATCAGTCATCACTATAGTTCAACTATTTCACAACATATGCATAGACTTTTCCTTTCCAAGATTTGTAAGATAAAAAAAAAAAAAAAATTTCCAAAGCAATTGGAACCATGATGTTTCCGTTGCATACTACAATACCACTATAAAATCTCTTACTCAATTACCCATAGTTTAAGAACAACCATATTACGAAAAATATAAGATTCTTTAAAGATATACATATCTCTAGTCCAAACAGCTCTCTAAGTTCCTTTCAATATGAACATAAGTTCCAAGGCCCATTCATTTAGATTAATCCCAATAACTGATTTTCCATCAACTATTAATTTCAACGAAATTCCAACGCCCAAGTAGTCTCCAAAAATTTCAACAAGGGAAATCCACAGTTTTGAGATTCACCATAAGTAACGACCCAAGGAAAAGTGCTAGCCACATCTGCGCTATACCTCAAAATTAAGTAGTGCATCCAAGGTTCCAATCTTTCCTATGTTCAAAACTAATTTACAACATATGCGTGTATCACTATATCTTTTCCTCCTCAAGTTTTGTAAGAAAAAGAAATTCCAAAATCTCCATAAATAATCAACTGAGCATTGATATAAGGTTTTTCATAGAACCTCTAACTTAACCATAAATTATCTTCTCAAGTAAGCAACATTTATTCACCTTTAACCTCCAAATGATACTTGGGCTAGAACTTATTGAAGAGCTGGGTTCCTTATAATTACATTGCCTATTATGAAAACAAGTCTCTAAGTATACATCGGCTAGAAGGGAATAGTCCATGAAGTATCTCAAACCCCCCTTTTTTTTTCTTTTTTTTTCCCTTCTTTAACTTGCCGATAATATTGTCCAAGCAACCTAGAACTTAGGGTACAATGCAACTTTATAATTATTAACCACTTGTCAATATAAAACAAATGGACCACAACTGACTATAATTCAAATTGTAATAATCTTTCAAAATAAACTCTCTTGCCATCCCAAAACCTTCAATATCCAATCAAAATTACGGTTCACTAGTCCAATTCAATACTACCACAATCTTGTGTTGTATCCACATTATTTTTAATTGAGCCAATCCATTAACTCTTATCAGTTAAAATTCAAAGAATTACACTTCTAGCATCAAAACTTATTCCCTAGGATATTAAACAATCCTCCAAGTCCGTAGAAAGAAAAATTAGGACCTCAAACTTCTAAGTAACAAAACATGTCTCAAAAACATTTAGGGACTACCTCACACATAAATAAAGCTAGGTAATCCATGTAGGTCAACCCTAACAAGAACAAGGATCCAAAGAAAGTCGGTCCTTAACATTAGAATCCATGGAAGTCCACCGATATATTACTAACTTCTTTAAACACCCTCAGAATTCATATAATATGAACTACAATAACCACAAATTGATTTTCCTTCACTTTACGAACTTTCTGTTAATTTCCTTACTCCATATAAACTAAAATCAAGGAATCATAGCTCTAACATCAAACCTTAACCCCTAAATAAAGTTCTGCAATTTCCAATTCCCTAAAAAAAAACACCCCAAATTCTGAATAGGACATATAGTAAACTATCATTCAATAATTAGACTTATGAGAATCCCCTACAGATCAAACTAACCTCAGGTAGGTCAACTATATTAGGCAAAACTGTCAAATGAGTTTATAAAAGACCAGTCACAAAATAGCAGGAAGATTTCCTTTGCTTGCTCTTTTCTCACTCTCTTTTCCTTTTTAAATAAGAAGAAGAAGTTTTAATAACCAATCTGATCAATTACAAAAATTTTAAGAGTAAAATACACCCACTTAGTACTAGTATAAGAACTTAGAAGTATATCAATTAAATCCTCCTTTCTGTTTTATAAGTCATGTGGGCATAACCCAAGAGACATAAATATCAAATCCTTCAAATATGACCTAACAAATCATCATATGATGGAACCTCACTTACACTTCTCATCAAGTCATCAAAAGGACACTATCTATGACCTAATAACCTTTATAAACAATAACTAGAATTGTAATGCTTAGGGTGCAAATTTCATTCTAAATCAAAATCTAGCATAAAGTCTACAAAATCATAACCTAAGCTCTGATACCATTAAAATTGTCACGCCCCGAACCCAACTATAAAGATAGGCACGTGACAACCGCCGCACGCTTATATAGTAAGCACCCTACAAGTGTACAAGGCCTTCTTAGCAACTAAAAATTTATCCTCAAAAATTACATCAAATAAAACCAAAATACTTCAACAATTTCTTTATGAAATAGATCTCCAATAATTTAATAGGAACAAAATCCAAACCTCATGTACATAATACTAATTGGCCAATAAATATAAAACTATTAGAAAACCATTCAATCCCAAAATCACTAAGCTTCTTTTCCTGCTCACAACACAACATCAAAACTCCCAAGACTTGCTATTCTTCACAATCTGAAACTGGATGGGAAAAATGGGTGAGTTGAAAACTCAATAAGTAACCAAAATCCAATTAAGTTCTATCCAACAATAGACCTGTGAAGTAATAAGATGCAATATGAATCTTCAAAAATTATACTATGCCATGGGTTTTCAAAAATAACTAAAGAAATTTCATAGTCTTAAAATAATGAGTTGCAAATAGATCACATACTTTAATCTTACAAATATATCATAGATGGTTTAGGAAGTAGTCAGTTTATTTCATATATCAAAAGCTATAACTCACAATAGGTTCTAAAAATACATAAGCAGTTTTAAAGACTCAAATTAGTTCAAATACTCAAACGTAATTCATATTCTTAACATTCTTATGACTATGGTCACGCTATATCCCCGTGAATGGGCATCAGAGTACCAATGAATAACCCCCATTGATTTGGGTATCAGAATGCCAATGAATAACCCCCATTGGCTGGGTATCAGAGTACCAATGAATAACTCCCATTGGTTTGGGTATCAGAGTACCAATGAATAACCCCCATTGGTTTGGGTATCAGAATACCAATGAATAACCCCTATTGGCTGGGTATCAGAGTACCAATGAATAACCCCCATTGGTTTGGGTATCAGAATACCAATGAATGACCCCCATTGGTTGGGTATCAGAATACCAATGAATAACCCCCATTGGTTTGGGTATCAAAATCAATTCATAGTCAATTTATCCATAATCATATATAATCATATTTTCAGTATTCAAATATATTTATGATATTTCTATATTCTGTACTTTATATCAATATAGTTAAAGGAACAATTAAATAAATAAATCATATATTCAATGCTCATATTTATTTGTGAAATTTCTCTATTCTTTACTTGAAATCAGTATTACAATAGAAATAAATAGTAACAACTGTAAACAATTTTCAGTAGTTAAAATATGAAAATAAAACCCATTAGGATAAGGTTACTTACCTCCAAAAGCTATTTCAAAAGAAACTTTTCTTTAACAGTTCCTCTAAAATCTTTAAATATCACCTAGAACAATTTTCAAATATTCTTACTCAATAATCAAATAATTTAAGAAAGAATTATAATGGTACCCAGCCAGATAAAGAGATTACTAAAAATATCCAATAATTATCCATTGTTATCTCAAACCAAAATTCCTCCTATCCATAATATTTTTCTTTGTATATATATATATATATATATATTTTCCTTCTGCCACAACTAAAGCCCCAAAGATACTCCTATTACTATGTAGGCACGTGGGCCATCTTCAATTTCAAGTGTTCCTTTGTTTTCCTTTGTTTGTTTCTTTTTTTTTTTTTTTTTAAATTACTGGTCAGACCTCATTGACTTTTCTATTCACTTCTGCCAAGATCAATAAACAAATAATAATATAATAAGCAGAAGAAAGAAAGAAGTTGAGCTTTGCTTTGTTAATGTTTTCTCGTTGATTTGTTTTTGTTACACACGTGACTCTATGTCAAATCTCCAAGCATGCCTAGACTACTGGGCTTCTGATTTTCCCCCAATACCACTTCGGTTCTGCAATATACCCTAAGAAGTCCACAACAGGTACTATTTATCAAAGAAAACCGTGGAGAAACCTGACCATTAAGCCCAAAAGTTTATAGCCTCTATCTTCGCATAACTCAATAAAACTCAAAAAAAAGATTAAATCTCATCACCTAGAAAAATCTGCAGGCACATTGTTCAGTTTACCCAAATATAAAACTAAACTTCGTTTGTATTATTCAAATTCTTGAATATTTAAATAGTTTCACTATTGACCACAATACTCACATAAAAGAAATACTCTAATTCTAAATAAAACTTAGATTTGACAAGAAGGAAATTCTTAAGCTCTTACCTCAATTGTGCCGTCAAACATTCTCTACTTGAGTAATTTGAGTAGTCTCCTCTCTCCAAAATATCTCCCCATGTACGTTGACATGATAAGTTTATATATATTGCTAGGGTTTCAACTTTATTTTCTAAAAACTCCCTTATAATTATAAATTATAAAAATTGACCCCATAAAAGATTTACTTAATTACCCTCCCTTTTATTTATTTATTTATTTATTTCCGGGTATTACAGGGAGTGTTGTTACTTTTTGAGGGATGTAGTGAGGACAGTATGTATCCTTTCTTTTCTTTCTCTTTGGATACATTACTCTTGTACATGAGGTCTTGTGACCATTTATAGACATACATTGTACTTATTTTCTTACTTATGTTGATGTATGTTTTTCTTTCACCTACCCTTTCATATGTTGTTTCTTTTCTCCCTTTATACACATGTTTCTTATACTTGTATGCAATCTACTATTTCTGTTTCACACAAAGATGCCTTGATGAGTTTTGTTTAAAGTGTTTCAGAAATACAGGTTGTCAAAGTCTACTTGCCATAAACTCTCTTCTTGCAAAGTTTTTTAAGAGTTTGTGTTAGGATAGATTTTATTATATTCAACAAGTGAATATGAGTTTAGTGATTTATGACTTCTCTCATATGTTCATTTGTTTGTTGTGGTTTTGTTATGGATTGCTAAAGGGGGAGATTGTTAGGACATATGTGTTTCACTTGTTAAGAACATATGTCATTCTTTTATGTAATTGGCTTATCCTTTGACAAAACACACTTTACTTGTATTTGGGTAGATTTAGGATGTCTTTAAATATTTCAAGAAACCTTGTTTCAAGATCAAGTATTGAAGCCTTCGAGTCTGTTCAAGAAAACAAGTTCGGAGTGCAAAATCATTAAAGCTCGACAGCTGTCTCGATAGCTGCATCTATCAAGCTTAAGGAAGCTGTTCTACATTTGGTGTGCTCGACACCTGGTCGACAGCTGCTCAACATCTGTTATCTGTCGAGATTTAAGATTTTCAGAATTTCAATATGATTTTCTTGGGATCCGTGAATTTGTCTTTGGGCCTTCTTTTCTCCTAACCCTAAACATATAAAAAGATTGTTTTAAGGGCCGTCAAACAGTTCACAAGTTGCACAAGTTTTGAGAAAACTTTGTTCAAGCAAATTGTGACTGGAGACGAAGTTCTTGCCCTAGTTCATCTCTTTCTCTTGAAGAAGTTGCTGTGTATGTGCACCATAGGGTTTTGTGACCAAGTATCTTCCTGATCTTCATCATGTGGATGAACTGAAGAACTTTGCAAACCAACAACCTTTTTAGTTGGTGATTGAAGTCGCGTACTGGGATCCGCACAATTGGTTAGTCACGTACTGGGAGTTGTGCATCTGAAACGGGAACTGTCACTACAGAACAAGTCCAATTGGGTATTGGGGTAAGGGTTCAACTGTAGGTTGGTAAGGTACTTGGATTCCTTTCTTGTAACCGCTTGTTGTGATAATAATGGAGTTTCAGGAGTGGTGACCTGAAAATCACCCGGTGGGGTTTTTGCCGTTAGATTTTCCCAATTCGTAAACAAATCACCGTGTTATTTATTTTTCGCTGCATTATTAGTTTATTGGTGATTTGTTTGTGCTACCACGTGTTTGCATGATAAATTGATTAATTAATAACTTGGCTAATTAATTAATTAATTTCTATCACAATGGGTCATTCAGTTTATGGCCTATCAAGTTCATCCAACAGTGAAGATCAGGAAGCTTCTTGGTCACAAAACTCTTGGCGTAAAGACGCAGTAGCTTCTACAGAAAGAAAGATGACCTAGGGCAATTTTTGTCTCTGGTCACACAATGCATGTATATTCACCTTGCATCACCTTTTGACGGCCCTTAAAATAATCCTTATATATGTCTAGGGTTATGAGAAAAGAAACCCTACACAAATACTCAAGGATATGCATGTAATCAAATCTAGAATTTCTGATTTCGTAATTCTCAATAGATACAGCTTGTGTTGAGCTTCAACATTAAACCTCGATAGGAATGATTTTGTTGAGACATCTGTCGAGCTTTAATGAACAATACTTCTTCACTTGTTTCTTGGTCAGATTTGCATAGCTTCAATACTAAACTTGAACACTTGTTTCTTGAAGTACTAAACACATCCTAGATCTACCCAATTACAAGTAAAGTGCGTTTTGTCAAAGGATTAGCCAATTACATAAAAAAATGCCCCTAACAATCTCCCCCTTTAGCAATCCGTGACAAAACCACAACAAACAAATGAATTATGAGAGAAGTCTTAAATCACTAAACTCATAATTACTTGTTGTATTACAAAACAAATCTAACCCTAACACAAACTCTTGAAAAACTTTGCAAGAAGAGAGTTCATGGCATGGTAGACTTTAACACCTGTCTTTCTAAAACACTTAAACAAAACTCATCAAGGTATCTTATGTGGAACAGAAATAAAGGATTGCATACATAAAGAAACATGTATATAAAGAGAGAAAAGAAACAACACATGGAGAGATAGGTGAAGAAACATACATCATCATATATATATATGAAAAGATAAGTATAATGTATGTCAATAAATAAATGGTCATAAGACCAATATACATGAGGCTAAAGAAACAGAAAAGAAAGAAAAGAAAATACATAAGAACCTCACTACATCCCTCAAAATGTATAAACACTCCCCCTAACAAAAATGTCCTATACTAACTCTCCCCCAAGTACAAGACTACTCTCATCCAAAACTACTCCCCATTTTTGTCACGAATGACAAAGGGTAAGTCACTGAGAGGTCATCATCTCATCATCACGGGAAGAGATAGCATCATCCTCATTATCACCATCATCACCATCCTCGCCATCCTCATCTCCCGAAGCCTTTAGAGAAGGAGACGGAGAAGCGGCGAAACCACCAAGACAAGCTTGTCGTCGTGCTATACGACCAACACGGGTGTTCACCTGACACAACTTATCGATGAAAGTGTCAAAGTGAGCATCCATGCACTGAAGCTGTGCCATGATGACCTCCAAGGTCACATCACCAGATGCTAAAGAAGAAGGAGCAAAGTTGGAAGGAACAGTAAAAGCTATAGGACCCGTAGACTCCACATATGGCCACTTTGGTCGAAGTTAAGCCTCGCTCTGTGTCGAACAAAACTAGCGTCGATGGCACCCATAATGATGAAGTAAGGAGAGTCAGGAATGGGGATGGAAAAGTGGCGAAGGATAAGCGTGATAGCCGAAGGAAAGATGAGCTTATCGCGGGTCGCTGTATCCTGAAAGACATCAAGGATAGAAGTGATGAAGTGAGAGGGGAAGTCAATAGAGAGGTCCTCCAAGAGGGACAAAAGAAAATGAGCATGAGGCTCTTTAATGGAGTTATAGTGAGATAGTGGAGTAAGAGTACATGCCATCATCATGTTAAGGATCCTCGGACCTTTTACAAAGCCCGAGCATGGGGTTTTTTGCTTCCCACCCCATGAGGAAGGTGTCTCACAAAAATGAGACAGAAACTCGTCTCTAAACACAATTCGAAGATGATCACAATCGGGGTAGTCAAGATGTGCTACCCTCGGAACATGTAGTACCTCAAATATAAGATCCGGGGTAACTATGATACATGTACCTCGAAATGTCATGGCAAACCGAGGTACAGAGGTATCGTTACCATGTATATTAGAGTAAAACTCCTATATAAACACGATGGGACACCTCAAGGGACTCTCAAGTAGAGATTCCCAGCCCCGAGTCCAAATGAGGGTGGGGAGAGAAGTGTTAGAGAAGTCCAACAGAATAACATGGCACTCTAAATGAATGCCACGTTTCTGAAAGTTCTCTAAGAAGTCCTTTTGGGCCTTCTCATCATCAGAAGAAGAAGAATCGGAACCTTGAAAAGGATTTCGGCACGGAGTGGATTTATGCGTTTTGGGTGCCATGTGCAGTCTATTTGAGAAAGAGGGAGAGAGAGAACGAGAACAACAATCATAACCAAAAAACAAGAATAGAAAAGAAAGGAAAAGACATATGCATGAAAAATGCATGAACATGTGACGTGCAAATTTAAATTGCATCATGGGTAAAACCCAATCCAAACTTACCAATACACATTCCAATAATCAAACACACATCTAAATGCATGAAACATTGTTAAAATGCAATGAGAATTCAATGCGTGAACATATAACAACAATTTCACAATGCCCAACCCAAAAATTTCAGGAAAAACTCAAAAACCCCAAAAATTTTGAAAAACCCCAAAACCTAGGTCTAAAATGCATGAATGCATGAAAAGAGAGAAGATTAGAACACTTAACAAGTGTTTGAATCTAGATTTAGGTCAAAGAACATGAGGGTAGAAGGTTTTGAGTGAGGGAGAAGTGTTTGAGGCGAGAGAAAAGATTTTCTGTCGAGAGAGAGAAGTGAAAAAAGAATCTAATTTGCACTCAGACTATATAAAGAAATCGCAGCTCAATCAATTAAGATATCTGTCGAGATCTATCAAGCACTAAATCTCGATAGAAATGAATCTATCGAGGTGCTGTCGAGGATCTGTCAATGGCAAAAACACCTCGATGGATCGAGAAGCTGTCGAGAATCTATCAGCCAGACAGAAAGTTGCTCAATGGATCGAAGAAGCTGTCGAGCATCTATCGAGAAGAAACCCAGAATTCTCAATGGATCGAGATTATCTGTCAAGACAAGAAGAAAGAGGGGCTCGATAGAAGGGAATTTGTTGAGGATCTGTCGAGAAGCTGTCGAGCTTGAAGAAAAGGAGTTTTCCAAAGAAAGGAAAAACACAAAGAGATGAATGCAACAAGCAAGCTACTCAAACATAGATTCAATCAACATATTAAGCTCTTAAAACATCTCTTAACATATATGCAAAGCATTTAAGATCCAAAACACACACACACAAAACAAGTCTAACTAATTTTATATTTCAAAAACAAGTTAAGACAGTTTAGTGAGCATATATTAACACATGTATTGTATTAAAAATAGCGAAAAATTTGCGTGTTTTGTGTGAAAAACATAGAAACCATACATAATTGTCTCATATTATGACAATTTGAGATATGAGAAAATCAAATACACTCACACACAATCATAACTACTTAATAGGGACTATCACGTTCGAAATACATCCTATAACTCCCACATCTCCTAGAAACATGCTTGCAACCATATTTAAAAGCATTTTGATTCTTTTTACTTTTGATTTCCTTTGCATATTTTTCATTTTGAGCATATCATGCATAGGTATATAAGAGAGAGAAAAGAAATAACCAATTATGTAAGTTTAAATATCACGATTTTGCTATGCCGAAGCACACAAATGTTATACATGATTGGCGGGGTTTAGTGGTAAGATGGTTATTTATGCTTTTTTCTTAGAATTTTGTAGTCCTTCCCATCAAAAAGAGTGATATGATTGTTAAGTATAAGAGATTACTTAATTGTACTCATCACAAACATGAGCCACAAAACTCACTTAGTTGTGCATTGAGATGCTCATCTAAGCTACAAGAGATACAAAGTTTAGAAAAATTTGTTTCAATGGCTATCCAAGGTACACAAGTAACAATATACATAAACACATAGTTTTTGTATTTTTCTGATTTTTAAATTTTTTTATGAAAAGATTAATAAAAAAAAACAAAAAAACAAAACAAAACTGAAAAACAACCAAACAAAAACATAAAGAAACACATAAAGCATAAAGCTAGACTGACTCAAAAATAGGAAAGCAAAAACAAACAAGCAATGCATAACCAGAGAGAGAGAGAGAGAGAGAGAAAGCGATTAAATCACTTTAAGCCTTTTTCCTTCTACACCTTGAAAGAACCTTTCCTTTGAGCAAACCTTTGATCTAATGGTGAGGGGGAAGAATTAAAACTATTCAAGTTTGAAAGGAACATGAGGGCATTAAGAAAATCTCCAAAAGGAGCAAAAGAGGATGGAAACTGATTCTAGTTTCCGGACGAGAGCATACTATTGCTTTGTTGAGTAGCTAACCACTTGTAGCAATTTGGATGAGTATGCCTTAAAGCTCCACAGTAATGACAGAGATGCAACTTCTTTTGTTAAGACTTTTTGTTTTTATCCTTCTTATTCCTAGGGTTTCTAGTCTCTTTCTTTTCAACATTAGGGGGTGCTCCTAAAATAGATTTGCCTTTATCTAAGTTCTCACTAGCTATTTCAATTTTAGCTTCATCATTCTTAGAATTAACATTATCAGCAAATGAGACAAACACAGTTGTACTAGATGAGGCAATATTAGGAAAAGAGAAATCATACCCAAAACCGGTTTTGTCAGAAGCAGCTCTCTAAAAGCTTAGCATCTCATCGAGCTTTGCACTGGAAGTCCTCTCTAGTTGAGCTCTAACCTAGAATAGTTTCAGTTCAAGCTTCTTGGTCCTTTCAGCCAAGAAATTGTTCTCAAACCGCAGTGCTCCAATGGTTTGATTGGCTTCATCAACCTTAGTAGAAAGCTCCTCTCAATCTAGCTCAACATTACTCAGCTTCTTAGTGGCCAACCTACACAGTTTCTCATGCGTCTCGGAAACTTTGTATAACTTTGCATAGGCTGTATGGATGTCATCTTGTTCATCCATTTTCTCAAACTTAGATTTCACCAAGTCCTCATCATCACCTACTATTTCTGTAACCCTTTCAGTAGGATCAATTATAGTAGTGAAGGCATTCAAAATTCCCTTGTCATCGCTGTCATCTGACTCAATCTCAGGCTCGGTGTCACTTAAGGTAGCAGCAAGAGCCTTGCTTTTCCCAACTAACTTAAGACATGTTAGACATTCTTGTTTCATGTGTCCAAAACCTTGACATCCAAAGCACTTTGGTCCGGAAAGAATAGTGTACTGATTGCCATCCTTAGCATCCTTCTTTCCTTTGTCTTGGCTTTTGAACTGAGTCGGACTAGATTGCTTATGGTCCTTATCAAACCCTTTCGTATTGGCATTTTTTATGAACTTCTTGAACTGCTTAGTGATGTAGGATTTAATCTTGGAATCTTCATCATTAGAAGACTCATTAGTCTCATTACTTTAGGCTTTCAGTGCCATGCTCTTACTTTTGCTTCCTTTCCCAATTCTAGTCAAACCTAATTCATAGGTTTACAAGTTGCCAACTAGCTCTGTCAAAGGAATAGAGTCAATATCCTTTGATTCTTCAATGACAGTAATCTTGGCATGAAATCTCTCAGGTAGAGACCTTAGCACCTTTCTTACAACCTTGAGTTCGGGAATGGTTTCCCTAAGATTAAAGGCTGAGTTGACTATGTCCTTGAGTTTGGCATAGAACTCATCAAATAACTCATCCTCCTCCATCTTTATCTCCTCAAAGCTAGTAGTAAGCCTTTAGAGCTTTGAATCCTTAACAGTCTTGGTTCCTTCATAGGTTGTCTAAAGAATGGTTCACTCTTCCTTAGCAATTTCAGTTGATGATATCTTCTTAAACTCCTCATTAGTCACTGTGCTGAATAGTGCATTCAACGCTCTACTTTTGAAGTTTGCCGCTTTGATCTTGGCATCATCTCAATCAGTCGGTGCTTCCTTTGGCTTAGTCTAGCCAATCTTCACAGCATGCCATACATTTTCATCTAAAGACTGTAAGGAAGCTCTCATGCCTACTTTCCAATATGCATAGTTAGTGCCATCAAATAAAGGAGGTATAATAAGAGATTGTCCTCTATCCATGACAAACAAGGGTAAAAAATATATTAACCCCTTTGGTAAATTAATTAATTAAGTCAATTTAATATGCAATAAGCATGGTAGCACAAACAAATTACCAACTAAGTTAAATGCAGCAGAAAATAAATTTGACACAGGTGATTTGTTTACGAATGGGGAAAACCACCAAGGCAAAACCCCACTGGGTGAATTTAAGGTCACCACTCCCGAGAATCCACTATTATCAAAACATTCGGTTACAAGTAAAAGGAATCTCAGTACCTAATACCAACCTACAGTTGAACCCTTACTCCAATACCCAATTGGACTTGTATTGTAGCAGCAATCTCTCCTTTCAATGCACATATCCTAGTACGTGACTAACCAATGATGCATGGATCCCAATACGTGATTAACACACCAACTTGAGGAAGATGTTGGTTGTAAAGTTCTTTAGTTCATCCAACAATAAAGATCAGAAAGCTCTTTGGTCATAAAACCGTTGGCATAAAAACGCAGTAGCTTCTATAGAGAGAAAGATGAACTAGGGCAATTTCTGTCTTCAGTCACACAATGCATGTTTTGTCAAAGGATTAGGAGCTATCCTTCTGATCACATCTATGCCCCAAACTGAGAATGGCCATGGAAAAGTCATGTTATACAACTCACTAGGCGGTACATGGTTCAAGTTGGCATGTGTCTGCCAATCGTGGCAACTCTTTATATAGTCCACATAGCCGGTCTCCATAATATTCCAAAAGTACCCCATCCTTAGGATTTTCTTGGCTAACATTCTTCCATTCATATGAGGGCCATAAATCCCTTGATGAACTTCTTCCATTACTCTCTCGGCTTCTCCTTTCTTCAAGCAATGAAGGTGTATGCCATAATAGGATCTTCTATAGAGTTGTCCTCCACATAGGATATATTATGTTGCCATCATCCTAATGGAACGATATTCTCTCTTGTCGGAATCATCTAGATATGCCCCTAGTTCTAAGAACTTCACAATGTCATAGTACCATGGAACTTCCTCTTCCTCTATGGTCATTATTGAAGCTTCAATCTTCCTTTTGCGCACTTCCTCATAACTTCGCTCAATCTCCAAGGGTTGTGTCCACACTCCCTCAGGTATCGCAACCATGAAGGATAAGGTAGCTAAGGCATCTGCAAATTTATTTTAAGCTCTAGGGATAATTATGTATTCAATTCTGTCAAAGGTCTTGGTCAAGTCCTCCAAGTATTGTTAATATGGCTTCAAATGTTCCTCCTTCACCTTCCACAACTTCTGTGCTTGGGCTATAACCAAAGTTGAATCTCCAAAGATTTCGGCCTCCTTTACCCCCAATTCTCAAAGAGCTTCCATTCCAGCAATAAAAGCCTCATATTCAGCCATGCTATTAGTTGCTTCAAAGTACTTGATTGCTAAAGGTATATGAGATCCCTCGAGAGTGATCAAGAGTATTCCTATCCCATTCCTATATTAGTTTACAACTCTGTCAAAGTACATCTTCCATGTCCCTAACTCAACATAAAAAATGTCCTAACTCAACATCGAAAATGTCCTAATTTGGAAAGTCTTCTTTACCATCTTCCCCCTCTATAGGATTCTCGGCACAGAAATTTGACACAATGCTCCCTTTGATAGTTTTTCTAGCCACATACTTCAAATCAAATTCTACCAACAAGATCAACCATCTTGACAATCTTCCACTCAAAGTGAGTTTCTCAAAGAGATACTTCAATGGGTCCATTCTTGCTACCACCTATATATGGAAAAGTAAGACGATATGTCTCAATTTCCATACAGCCCAAACAAGTGCAAAGCATGACTTTTCTATGGGAATGTACCTAGTCTCATAATCATGGAACCTCTTGCTTAAACAGTATATGGCCCTCTCATTCTTGTCATTCTCTTCTTGTGCAAGCATACTTCCAACCGCATCCCCTATGATGGAAAGGTATAAAGTAAGGGTTTTCCATGTTATGGAGGCACTAGGATATGTAGGTGGAGGAGATATTCCTTGATAAGTTAAAATCCTTTTTATCACTCATCGTTCTATGTATATGGTTCATTCTTTCTTAGGAGTTTAAAGATGGGCTCACAAGTAAAGCTGTGCTTGGCAATTAATCAACTAATGTATTGTAATTGACCTAAGAAACCCTTTATTTCTTTCTCACTTTTGGGTGAAGGCATCTCTAATATGGCTTAAATCTTGGATGGGTCAACTTCTATCCCTCTATCACTCACTAGGACGTCTAGCAATTTTCCGGCAATTACTCTAAAGGTACACTTTTGTGAGTTCAAAATGTATGGTGCCAAAACCAAAGGCTTATTTATCAAAGAAATATCAAAAATTGAGTTGTATTGATAAAAAAGTATGAAAAGTGGAAGGAAAATGAAAAGCTTTCAATCAATGTAAACACTTTGGTGGGGGGTCATATATGTTCATTTCTACTAGTGAGATAGGTCACTTAACTTAGTGCTAGTTGTGTATAACTTGGACCAAATTCCTAAATCCTATGGGTGATATGTATGAGTGCATCATCAGGGAGTTCTTTGCTAATGCATTTATGGAAGGCGACCACATCAATTGTTAGGTAAGGGGGAGAGAGTTCATAATTTCAAGGGAGTCAATCCAAGAGCTCTTGGAGATTTGACCGACGACTCTAGACATCTCTCTACACTATAATGAGAGGAAAGAGAAACTTGAGCCTCTCATGCAAGTTCTTGGAGGTTAACTCAAGAAGAAGGCCTTGCACACGATTAAGTTCTCTCCGAAGATGAGAGACTTGGCCTACATCATGAACTTCAACCTTTATCCGGTGAAGAATTTGACAACCTTGTTGGCGCCAAGGAGCGTCTTCCTGCATGATCTCTTTACTCAAAAAGAGATTGATATTTGTGGTCACATCTACCATCTCTTCGTCAAGTCCATCAAGAAGAGAAATTCAAGGCTAACTCTACCATTCCCATGCCTTGTCATGTCTCTAATATCAAGGGCAAGGGTGAAGATTCCAAGTGGTCTTTCGGTCATACAAAGGGAAGAACCTATCAGTGAGCAAACCATTATCTGGAGCAAAGCTTACATTCCCCGTCCAGGCACCGGTACATCTCAAATTCTAAGAGATGAAGCTACAGAAGAAGGAGGCAACACCGATGAGGAAATTGAGCGATTTACTTCTGTACCGGAGGATACTTCACAGCCTTCTTCTCAAGCTCAAGCTAGAGCACCCAACCACCTTGATTATGTACTTGGAAGGGTAGAAGAAATGCATGCCATGCTGACTTCACATATCGACTACTCCATGAGGCAATTCACATACCTACGAGGCCAAATCACTGCCCTCTCTTCTCAGATCCATGACTTAGAGAAATCAGAATCGAAGTCTAATGCATTCTAGGACCTTTGGCCATTCCAATAAAAAATGAGGAGTAGATTAGCTTGAGGGAGAGTGTAGCCTAAGAGAGAGTAGTAACACCATTGGTTTATTTTGGTGGTTTTTGGTATGCTTTTCTAGTTTATGTTTATTTACAGTGCTTTATTTAAAGCTTTCAAGTACTTTGGTTTAAAACATAGTTTTCTTTAGTACTTTATGTTCCTTGGTTTTTATAGCCATTTCTTGATGCTTATAGTTATCTTTTGCTTTTTGCCTTAGTTTCTTTAATGCATTATGTGGTATGTTGGACATGCAATTGATTTCAGTATTGCTCTTAATTGCATTGCATGTCTGGATGATCATTTACTAGTTAAATGTTCATTGTGGTCATTTCCTAATGACTGTTCATGTTTGATTAAGTTATGCTTTATGTCTTATACTTCAATTGGTATCTTGATCGCATTTTACTTGTTCTTCATACATGCCTTGTGTTCTACTTATCTAGTGCTTAATGATGTTTATTTGTTATGTGCAAGTGTTTCAGGATACAGGTGTATATGGTTCAAGTGCTTCACAAATTTTAGATTTAGGTGTGAGTGAGTTGTGCCTATCTTCCCAAACTCACGTTTAAGTCTAGAGTCTGTTTAGGGGTTTTGTCACGAAATAGCCAAAGGGGGAGATTGTAAATTTATGATTTCCAACTAGCTTATGTTGACTGTAATTCTATGCCAAATTTGATTGTAGTTTCTTCAATCATTTCCCTGTATGCATGTGAGTTTATTTGTAAGGAATGAGTGTGAGAGATCGGTGAAGAATCAAGCTTCAAAAGATGAATCAGTGCAATTCGTGACTAGTTCGTGAGAAGCTCACTAGAAGCAACCCATGAAAAGGCCATGTGTGAAGCACATGACTGGAAGTTGAAGAGTCACACCAGACTGTCAAGTTCACGAGTGTTTCGCGAGAAGGGCCATCCCGCGAAGTACTCGCGAAACATTCTATTTGGCAAAAAGTTAAATTATTTTACCAAATTCTTTACCCACACTATAAGTACCCTCATTACCTATGAATTGTAAGCAGTGTTTTTTAGAGAGAAAACCCTAGTAAATACACATGAGAGTTAGAGATTGTAATACCCACTGATAGGGATCAATCTAAGGTTAACTCGTCCATAGTAGTCGTCCATAACTAGACCACGTCCAAAAAGTTCTGTGGA
Source organism: Quercus tomentella (assembly GCA_028535165.1). NCBI lineage: Eukaryota > Viridiplantae > Streptophyta > Magnoliopsida > Fagales > Fagaceae > Quercus > Quercus tomentella. The sequence continues at coordinate 48,942,610 of JAPQVY010000133.1, read as the reverse complement.
GAAAAAGGAACTCAAGATGAGCATCATAGGCTGAAATACAACTCGTTCATAGGTAATAAAGTCATCCAATTTCAAGAAGGTCATCCATGATCCAAGGGCATTGGCGACCAGAGGACATTTGATGAATTCTACAAGAAACTTCTCAAAAGGCTTCATATAATCAGACCATGATGCACTACTCCTAAAATATGGAGAGGATTCCCCGTAATCCACTCCACGTTTCCCTTTTTTCCATTAACCACACACATCACCCATGATGATGGTGGATCCAAACAAGTAGACCCACTTCTAACTTTCTATAAAAGGAGCAAGTCCCATTCAACCAAGGTAAGTCCCACCATTCAATATTTTCCCTTCCTTGTGTTCTAGAGAGAAAATTGACTTAACCGTCGAAGGGTCCTTAGTCGGGTTACACTAGTTACCCTTGACAGTTCTTTCTTTTCTTTTTAGGACCAAAAAGCCATCACCATAACCTAAAGCATTCGAGCCTACTGATTTTCATGCATCATCAGTTGGCACCATCTATGGGAAGTAGTGAGTTAAGTTTCTAAGTGTTAACTTCTTAGCTTTCCAAGACAAAAAGGCTGCATGGTTCGAACTAGGTCAATAGCCACCAGTCCAAGACACTAGGAGAGTGGAAACACCTCTAGTCACCCAAATCGTGCACCAACACCCTTGATGATCGTCCAACAACACTTGCAGTCCATGGCAGCGTTGATGGCCGAATTGACATAACAAAACCAAGAGTTAACTAGAGAAGTTAATAGACAACGCCAACATCGACGTGGTGAAGAACGGGGCCAAAATTCAGAGAATGAAGGGGCTGAGAACAATGCTGAAAGGAACCAGTCCAGAGGTTTCGTTACCTATAGGGTACCACATTTGGAGAGGGAGATGGCTCAGATGAAAAGAGCCATGGAGGAGATAAAGGATTCCATGAGGAGAGCAAATTATGTGGATGACCTTGTCCACAGGACGGATTCCCCATTCATTGCGGCCATCACAAGTCACCCCCTACCTTTTAAATTCAAAATGCCTACCCTGGACTTATATGATGGGACACATGATCCTTATGATCATATTGCTATGTTCAAAACAACCATGCATCTTCAAGGTGTACTAGATGAAATCATGTGTAGAGCATTTCCTATCACATTGAAGGGCCTGGCTAGGGTATGGTTTGGTAAGCTACCACCAAATACCAAAACTTCATTTCAGGAGTTAAGCAAGTTGTTCGTCAACAACTTTTTGGAGGTCAGAGGTAAAAGCGTTCCTCGTCTATTTTGTTAAGCATAGAGCAAGGAAAGAATGAAAGTTTACGTTCTTTTATTAGCCGCTTTAACAGAGAAGCCTTATTAGTGGACAAGATGGATGACAAGATCCTCTTGGTAGCCTTCTACAATGGAGTCAGTTCAGATTTGTTCATCCATAAGTTGTATGACCAAGAGCCACAAACGATGGCTGAGTTGATACATTCAACCCAAAGTTTCATGAACGCAGAGGACGTGATTATTTCTAAGAAAAAGAAGAAAGGTGAATGATTGGAGAATGGTTATATACATCATCCAAAGTAAGGTTCTCATCCAAAGAAAGCCAAAGTAGGAGAGAAAAGGGATCGTGACGGAAAGAAGGCAGGGTCGTCCTCATGGCAATATTCCAACTACACTCCCCTGAATACTTCACCCGACCAAGTACTAAGGCAAATTAAAGACGACTCGTCATTGAAATGGCCTGAGACGATGAAAGGAGATCCTAGCAAGGCAAATAAAAGCAAGTACTGTCGTTTTCACCAAGACCATGGGAATGATACAGACGAGTGTTATGACTTAAGTAGCAGATCGAAGTTCTTATTAAACAAGGGAAGTTGAAAAATTTCCTTGGACAAGATCACAAGGACAAAAGGCAGCCAATGAAAGGCAAAGTAGAAGAACCAGTGCATCAACCATTTAGAGAAATAAGAATCATTGTAGAGGGCACATCAATTGGAAGCTCGTCTAAAGCCAAGAAGACCTATCTACGAGTAGTCCAAAATGTTCAATTATCTGGATGACAACCAACGATGATCAATGAAGACGAGCCTGCCATTGTTTTCACAGATGAAGATGCAAGACGACTACACCATCCTCATGACGATGCAATTGTCATCACTTTGGCGATTGCAAATTATACAACTAGAAGGGTGTTAATAGACAATGGGAGTTCAGTAAACATTCTCAACTATCCAGCCTTCCAGCAAATGAGGATTAACAAAGAATTACTTCATCCAGTGAATGTGCCGTTAATCGGATTCGGAGGAATGAAGGTTCTACTAGTGGGCACCATCTCCTTGCTAGTCGTGATTGGCTCTTACCCATGGCAAATCAATAAGGAAATGAATTTCCTTGTTGTGGACTGTTCGTCCTCATATAATGCCATCATTGGACGACCAACTTTGAACAATTGGAGGGCCGCATCATCCACCTACCACGTGTCTGTCAAATTCCTAACAGAGTATGGCATTGGGGAAGTGCAAAGAGATTAACTAGCTGCTAAAAAGTGTTACTTGGTGATGTTAGCCAAGGACAAGCAGGTGCAGACAATGAACATTGAAGAAAGAATAACGTTGGCTGAGCCAATTGAAGTATTGGAAGATGTACCTTTGGATGAGTCCAACCTTGAGAAGTTTACCAAGATTGGGATGAGTATGGGGGAGAAGACGAAGCAAGATCTCATCGAATTCCTCAAAAAGAGCACGGATTTTTTTGTTTGGAGCCATGAAGACATGCCTGGGATTGACCCAAGTGTGATTACTCATCATTTAAATGTGTCCTCGTCTTACAAGCCCATCTGTAAGAAGAAGAGAGTGTTTGCCCCAGAACAAGATAATGCCATCAAAGAAGAAGTTCATAAGTTAGTCACCGTAGAGTTCATCCGTGAAGTTACTACTTTGATTGGCTAGCTAATGTAGTGATGGTCAAAAAAGCTAAAGGCAAATGGAGGATGTGTGTAGACTTCACATATTTAAATAAGGTGTGTCCCAAGGATAGCTATCCTCTTCCATGCATTGATCAACTGGTGGACTCAACAGCTGGACACCAGCTATTGAGCTTTATGGATGCATTCTTAGGATACAACCAGATTAAGATGGATGAGGTAAACCAGGAGAAACATCCTTCATTATAAGCCAAGGTTTTTTCTATTACAAAGTAATGCAATTTGGTCTGAAAAATGCAGGAGCTACCTACCAAAGGCTAGTCAACCACATGTTTCGTCCACAAATTGGGCGAAACATTGAAGTATACGTGGAGGACATGCTAATTAAGAGCGCAAAGGAGGCGCAACATCTAGGCGACCTTCAAGAAACCTTTGATACACTTAAGCGATATAAGATGAAGTTGAATCCAAGCAAATGTGCCTTTGGAGTTACATCAGGAAAATTCCTTGGTTTTATGGTTTCATAGAGAGGGATTGAAGCAAACCCCGATAAAATCCAAGCGATCTTGAACATAAAGCCCTTGATGAATATCAAGGACGTCTAGAGCCTCATGGAACGAGTAGCCGCCCTTAACAGGTTTGTTTCAAAAGCTACTGACAAGTGTTTACCGTTTTTCAAAGTATTAAGGAAAGCATTTGAATGGACAGACGAGTGCCAACAAGCTTTTGAAGACTTGAAGGCTTATCTCGCTTCAACTCCGCTGTTGAGCTCATCCAAATCAGGTGAAGAATTTTATCTCTACTTAGCGATGTCCCTTCATGCAATGAGCTTAGCCTTGATCAGAGAAGAGGGAAAGGTACAGAAGCCCGTCTACTACACTAGCAAAGCTTTAAGAAGAGTTAAAGGACGATATCCACCATGGAAAGTTTGCATTTTCATTGGTGCCAGCAACAAGAAAGCTCAGGCCTTATTTCCAAGCTCATGTAATCAATGTCCTAATAGATAACCCATTGAAAAAAGCTATGAATAAGCTGGAGGCTGCTGGACGATTGATTTAGTGGGCGGTGGAACTTAGTGAATTTGACGTGTGGTATAGACCAAGAGAAGTAATAAAAGCTCAAGTCCTTTCAAACTTCATTGTCGAATTCACTTTTGCTAGTAATCAGCAGAATAAAGACTAGGGGGCAAAACAATGGGTCATCCATATGGATGGTTCGTCCACACAACATGTAGGAGGAATTGGGATAGTATTACAATTACCAGAAGGGGATCATCTAGAGTACGCCGTCTATCTTCAATTCAACACAACCAATAATGAAGCCGAATATGAAGCCTTGCTTCAAGGCTTGGAATTAGCTAAATCACTTGGAGCAGATTCAGTCCTTGTCCAGGGAGACTCACAATTAGTGATAGGCCAGGTGAATGGAACGTGTGAAGCTAAGGAAGAACGAATGAAGAAGTACTTAAGCAAAGTTAATCAATGCATCAAAAGCATTGCAACAACACAATTTCAACAAATGCCAATGGAGGATAATGTGGAAGCTAATGTCCTAGCCAAGATGGCCTCTGCAAATGAGATTGTGACTGATCAAATTAAAGTCTAGTACATCCTGAGTATTGACATTCTAGAAGTACACCAAATAGACGGAGTAGCCAATTGGACCACTCCAATTGTGTCTTATCTTAAAGATGGGCCCCTCCTAGAGGATAAGGAAGAAGCAAGGAAGTTAAGGGTGAGAGCGATGAGGTTTGTCCTTATAGACGAGGTGTTGAACAAGAGAGGTTTTTCTCAACCCTATTTAAGATGTTTGACTGCGGACGAGTTTCATTACATCCTGAGAGATGTCCACAAAGGAGCCTATGGAAAACCGCTCGGGGGCCAGGTCCCTTGTTCATAAGATAGTGCACATCGGATACTATTGGTCATCCATGCATGCAGATGCCAAAGCCTAGTTCAAAGCCTGTGACAAGTGTCAGCGCTATAACAATGTGCCTAGACGACCATCAGAACACCTTACTCCAATGGTGGCCCCTTGGCCCTTTGCCCAATGGGGACTTGATATCCATGGACCCTTTCCCATGGGGACAAGGTAAATGAAGTTTTTGGTGGTAAGGATTGATTATTTTACCAAATGGGTGGAAGTAGAGCCATTGGTAAAGATCACCGAGCAGAATGTCAGAAGCTTCGTCTAGAAGAACATTATCTACCATTTTAGTATCCTTAGGGTGCTTGTCTCAGACAATGGATGCCAGTTTGACAACACACCCTTCAGAGAGTTCTATGAGCAGCTGGGAATCAGGAATCACTACTCCTCACCCTCCCTTTCACCCACAAGCTAATGGACAAATAGAAGTTGCAAACTGATTCTTCTTGAAGATCATTAAGACTTAACTTGAAGGGGCAAAAGGGACATGGCCAGATGAATTACCCAGTGTCCTTTAGGCATACAGGATGACAGTAAGGACTCAAACTGGAGAAACTCCTTTTAAGCTAGCATATGGAAGTGATGCAGTGATACCCACGTAAGTTGGTTTGACTAGCTATAAGGTGGCCTACTATAACAATGAGGAGAATGAGAAACAGCTTTGTCTAAGCCTTGACTTTATTGATGAGGTAAGGATGGATGTAGAACAGAGGGTAGGGCGTTACAAAAACTTGATGACTAAGCACCATGACGCATTGGTGAAGCCAAGGCAATTCAACATCAGAGATTTCATCCTAAAAAGGGTGTCCTTGGCTACTAAGGACCCTACTTATGGAAAGTTGAGACCTAATTGGGAAGGACCATATAGAGTTATCAATTCCAAAAGGCAAGGTTCATATTACTTGGAAGCCCTAGATGGATGAAAGCTGGAACACCCGTGGAATGTGGAGTACTTAAGGAAGTACTACTAGTGAAGAAGACTCGTTAGGAAGGTCAGCATGGATGAGACTAAAGATTACTAGTGATCATTAGTAATTTATTTATGTTATCTTTTAGCACTTATGTTTTTCAGCAGTATTTTATGTTTTTTAGCATTTGAATTCCCTAAAAAGCACTAACTACTAGCGTGTGCTATGGACGATGTCATGAACAAAGTCCTTTTGTGTATAAAGTAATTTGAATTCCCTAAACAAAGGACTAAGTACTAGCATGAATCATGTCTTTGGACGATGCTACGTACTAAGTTCTCTGATGTTTATGGACGATGTTATGTACAGTTTTATTGTATATAAAGCAACCTGAATTCTCTAATTTAAGTGTTGATGATTTTGTGAAATTAACGTCCGTATGAAATTAAAGACGTTTAAAATCTCTGGATGTGGAGATGTATCGTTAAGAGCCATTCTTAGATGAGGAAAAGGCAAATTGCCATAAAAACTATGGCAATAACGTTAAGTACAACGCGAAGGAACAAACACCTCCCAGTATACTCGTCCAAAAATAAAGGATGAAGAAAAGGATGCATGCAATACACTTTATATGGACGACATGTCCAATCCACTAAGTAATCCAAGTTGTGGACAAAAAGAAAAATAGCCAAGAAAAATTCCAAGAACAAGTCTAAGGACGGGGAAAATATTCGTCTATTCCAAAATAAAGTCCCAATTATGGACGAAGGACACTTGGAATTAAAATTTGCAATAAAAAGAAGAATAAGTATTCAAACATGGACAAAAATATGTTCATAAATAAGAGAGTAGACGACCATCGTCCAAAAACCATTTAATGTATCAAGCCTAAAAAGGGCAATTGTATAAATGCCCGTCCTTAAACTTGGACGAGCTAATGTACTTGCATGAATCTAAATGGTCCAAAACAACGGACCCCTTAAAAAAAAAAAAGAGAAGGAAAACAAGGAAGGTAAATAAAGATGATTATAAATTCTTTTATAAACCACTAGGGCCAATATCCCTAGACTTTGGGTCATCCTTGGCAAGCTGGTTGGAGGCATCATCTTCGACATTTATATCTTTAGAACTCGTCTGGAGAAGAGAGCTCTTAGCAGCAATGCGAAGTTGATAGGGCTGAAATCCACTCCAGGGAAGTGTTCAATCGCATCTATACGAAAGTCTTTAAACCCAGCAGCATAGTTTCTGTCCAAAAGGTTAGTAAACTCGTTGGATGCCTTGAACTCCTTAATAGCTGCTTCTTTAGTTTCTCTTAGAAAAGTGCAGAGCTCGTCATTTCTCTTTTGGAGGTGGTCCTTCTTAACAGCATCTACTTTTAACTTTTCAACGAGGTTCTTCAGCTCCTTTACCTCGTCCTCTAACTTAGCCCTCACTTTAGCTTGACGATTGGATTCTCTCTCCATCTCGCGAATCTTTGCCTCAAACTTAACCCTTTGCTTGTCCAACTCATAAACTTGTTTGGATGCAGCCATAAACTTAGTCATAGCTTGTATTAAAATATATGGACGTGAGACAAGTGGACGAATATTTTAATTTATGAATGATTAAAGACGAGAAAAAGTACCTTGAAGAGGTCATGAACTGTAGAACGCTCAAACTCCTTCACAGACATGTCATAGCAGATGGCAGCATCCTCCTTTGACATAACTTGTTGAAACCTCCCCAAGCAAGGCCTTCATTCCTGAGAAGGGTCATAGGGCTACCACTTGGAGGTTTGGACGGGGTGGCTTCAGGAGGATTAGATGAATCCAAGTCAAGGATCTGTACTGTGGATGGCTGTTTGGTAGGAGCAAGAGGGACGACAGAGCCAGTCTTAAAGACCCTAGATTTGGACGACCCATGCCTTGCCTTTTTATGGCCTCGACGACTAGGAAGACTCCCCACATCTATTGTCTTGGAAAGAGCCTTCCTTTTCTCCACGCCAGTTGGACGAAGTTGGGAGTGGACTTCTTCCTCCTGGGTAACTTCTTCATTTGCCAAACCCTTCCCCTTGTTCTCCTTCATGGTTGCCATTCCTACAAGAAGAAATATGTGTTAGAGTTTAGATGAAGTAAACAATTAGGATGCAATGTAAGCAACTCATGTCTACACATGGTGAGCTCGTGAGCAAGTGCCTCCTCAGTTGGTTCAAGTTTAAGCTTCCAAGTAGCTAGACGATGTTGAGTTACTAAAGAATGAAAAGCCCTGTCTGTGAACGAGCATGCCTACTGGATGCGATCAAGATAGAACTTACTCAAGGAAGGTCGTATTACAACTATAAAAAGGAAAGCAAATAGAGTTAGATCAATATAACAAAAGAGGTAAAACGTGTAGTAAAAAGTAACATACCCTCTGGACGAAGATTCCCTATCTCACCAGTGTAGGGAGGAAATGGGTCTCTGCCTACCTCAACAGGGTTTCCAGCCTAGAACACAAAGACAAAGAAAAACTCTATCTTCCATCTCCTATCAGACGTGGGGAGGGACTTGACCAACTTACAATTTGAACCCCTAGCGAAAAACTTGTAAAAGCCTAGGGATTGATTAATTTCTAAGGGTTTGTAACAATATATAGGAACTCATCCACAATGAGAGGACGATTCCCATAAAAAACTTCCTTCCACAATATTTGCATGGATATGATAAGCCTCCGTGCATTGGGGTTGAGCTGGTTAATGCCTATGCCTAACCTATGGAGTATTTCCCTAGCAAAGGCATTAAGAGGCAACCTAAGCCCCCCTAGAAGATAAGCCTCATATATACCTACTCCAAAATGAGGATTACAACACCATTCACCATAGACGGCCAAATGAGGGTTAAGGTTGTCAGGGATCTAGTACCAACTTCTAAGGGAATTAAGTTTGCTCTCATTTGTCTTAGAAAGGACGCCTATAGCACAACAATATAAAATCTCCTCTTCACTTGAAGAGGTAGACGATGGGGCACTGGTAGATGTACCAAAAAGTGACCCAGAGGCCATTCTCGTCCTCATCTCTTCTTGGAGGACTTCTAGGGAAACTCTAGGAACCCTAGATAAGTATTACTTGTCTGTGGTGTTCCCCCCATTATTATTGCTACTGTCGCTACTACTATTACTACTACTACTACCACTAGAGCTACTCTCATCGTGATACTTGTCTATCTCCCTCTCATCACTATTACTAGATGAAGACACTATAATCTCAGACATTTTGAAAAAGCTCTAAAGAAGAAAAACCTAAAGATGAGAAGAATAGGATACCTAGCTCTAAATAAGGATGACTAAGGATGAAAGAAAACTCCTAGACGAGGCGCTGGATAATAGAGGTTAGAGAAGAAAATATGAGAAATGTGAGAGGGTAAGAGAGGAATTGCACTATTTATAGGCAACAGACCTATGCACTGAAACGACGTGAACCAACTAGAACGTGCCACGTGGCACTTTTCTTGAAGAATGAAACGACATGACAAGCAAGCACCAAGATCGCACCACGTGTCAACATATGGAGCATTCAATTTTAGAATACCTTCAACCAATGGAAAACCACCATAGGTCAAGCCAACGGAAGCATGGATGACACAAGGACAAGGGGGCAACTGATGGGGATCAATCTAAGGTTAACTCATCCATAGTAGTCATCCATAACTAGACCACATCCAAAAAGTTTTGTGGAGAAAAAGGAACCCAGGATGAGCATTGTAGGTGGAAATACAACTCGTTCATAGGTAATAAAGTCATCCAATTTCAAGAAGGTCATCCATGACCCAAGGGCATGGACGACTAGAGGACACTTGGTGAATTCTACAAGAAACTTCTCGAAAGGCTTCATATAATCGGACCATGATACACTACTCCTAAAATGTGGAGAAGATTCCCCGTAATCCGCTCCACGTTTCCCATTTTTTCCATTAACCACACACATCACCCATGATGGTGGTGGATCCGAACAAGTAGACCCACTTCTAACTCTTTATAAAAAGAGCAAATCCCATTCACACAAGGCAAGTCCCACCATTCAATATTTTCACTTCCTTGTGTTCTAGAGAGAAAACTAACTTAATCGTCGGAGGGTCTTTGGTCGGGTTAAATCAGTCACCCTTGATAGTTCTTTATTTTCTTTTCAGGACCAAAAAGCCATCACCATAACCCGAAGCATTCTAGCTTACTGGTTTTCATGCATTATCACCCACAACATCTACAAATTTCCTTGTGGTTTTCCTCAACCCCTACCTTTCCATCTCTGCATCCTTGAGAGGTTCATAGCCCAAACACTTACCACACCAGATCTGAGTGCTGAGTGAGATTTTGGTGCTGTTGGGAAAAATTGGAAGGAGCCATTTAGTGGCAAATACAATCGGGTGAATTGCGAGATCCGGAAAGTTAGAGAAGACAAGACTCCAAGAAGTCCGTTGGTAGCAGGAGCTTGAATGGCTCAAGTACATGGGGTAGATTAGGCTTGAAGGGTCTTTTGTTATTCGTGTACTCCAACTTTATTCTCTAGTGGATCGATTTCAACTTGGAGAGTCACAGAGAGATTTTTCGTTGAGTTCTTTGGTTTCCTCTTTAATAACACGTCTTGGTGTTATCGTGTGTTTGCATCTCTCTTCCCTTCTCTTTAAGCTTTCATTTTATTGTCAATCGTGGATGGATATGGCTTAAAGTAGCGTTATCAGTTCATTGCGCACATTTACTCTTGTTCTGCACTTTGATTAAGTAAGAGTAAAAGCAATCTAGCTGTAATTTTTAATTGGAGGTCTAAACAAGTTCTTGTATTTTAGCACAAATTCGAGCTTTCAAAAAAAAAAAAAAAAGTGTAAGCTAATATCATGTGTTTAATTTGAATATCATCTCAAAAAAAGTTTAATTTGAATCGTATAATTATAATTTTTTTTAATTGTACTGGTGTATATGCATGAGGTTACATTCTAGTCTCTAGTAATGATAAAGCTTTTTTTTTTTTTTTTTTTTGGTTGAGAAACAGTAATGATAAAGCTTGATTTCTATTCTTGTTAATGTTCTTGTATTCCAACTATTACTGTTTCAAACCTTCCATCTTCTATTGTATTGAATTAAAGAATGTAAAACAACCATTTGAGAGGAAGAGAGAGAGAGAGAGAGAGGACACATATGCAATGTTTCTTAGGGGCATATGGGAAAACACCAAAACTGAGGGATACTGAAGGCTGAAGCAAAACATAAAACCGAAAAAGAATATATACTATAATTTATTATTAAAAAAAAGAAAAAGAAAAAAGAAGAGTAAACAATCTGGGAAAAAAGAGTCAAAAAACACAAAGTGAGGACAACATGTTTCTGATTCATCGCGAGAAAATCTTTGTTAAACGTTCTCCTCAGATTCCGCTGCCAACATCACCATGTACTATATTATTATTTTTTTGATAAATTTTATTATTATTATTATATAATAATACTACTACTCATAATAATAATAATAATTTCAAAACAAAAACATGTTTTTATAATTAATCGTGGGAGAGAGAAAGCCACCAATTCTGTTGCTTTCGACAGTCCAAAAAAATCCACCACCCACGTTAATACCTCTCTACTGTCTCTCTCTCTCTCCCTCTTTAGTCTCTAAAACTAAAAAAGCAAACAGAGACTTCCCAAAAAGGTCTTCACAGTTCACAGGTGCTCATTGCTTTGCTGTATATTTTTCTTAGTTATTGTTGCTCTTCTGTTTTTATTTATTTAATTTAATTTTGGTTTTGTTCAACGTGGCCTCTTACAAAAGCAAGAGCAAGAGCAAGAGCAAGAGCAACAACAATAATATGATGATGATGTTAGAGGGAACACAGAACGTCGTCGTATCATAAATTTGTTTTTGTGGATGCTTTTGGAGTTTCATGGGATATGAAGAAGTCCGATTGTGTAAGCGTCCTATCTTTTTTTTTTTTTTGGTAGTAATAATTCTAGTTGGTTTGTACTAGTACTAGTTCTAGTTCTACTAATTAGATTTGGTGTATGGTGTATGAGTTTTTTTTCCTTTTCGTAGTGTAGTCTTAATTGCCTGAAACTATTTGTTATTGTTTATTTGAGTAAGAGAAGAGATTGATTGAAGTCCAAAACAACAAATTATTACAAATTAGGGAAGTAAACAGCAACAGTAGTAGCAGTATGAGTTTGGTCCAGCAGCTCCCCAAACAAAATAACATTGCTATTTGGGGCAACTTCATTTGGGTTTGGGGTAGATGATGTTTTCATCAATCAAATTACAAAATGTGGTTATTTTTACTTTCAATGTTACCTTTTTTTTTTTTTTTGGGGGGGGGGGGGGGGGGTATTTTCTGGTAAAAATATTTCTCAACTTGATGATATTTTATCGACAGGTGTTGTTTGTGTTGCTATTTATATTTCTGAGTCACTCTTATCCTTTTAACTTCCCTTCACAGGTATCTTTTCTAGCAGATCCAAACAGTCGTAGATCATGTCTTTGTAGCATTTTCCCCACCGCTTCTTTGCTTTGTCTAGTGTTCTTCATAGGGAGTGCATTCATAGCACCGGATTACAAAGAGGTAGTAGCTATAATATGTTTCACTCTAAATATCTTTTTTCTTTTTTCTTTTTATGTAACTTTTCGGCCTTTCACAGTTATTCAATATTTTCTGAAATGCTTCTTGTTGTGCAGAAATTATCAATATGGGGACTAGGTGGTAGTTTGCAGAATTCAGCAGTCGGCAACTGTGGGGTTTGTTCTTCCTCTCTTAGGGCTTTTGTACATCAATTTGTGTGTGTGTGTGTGTTTTACATCTGTCATTCTATATCTTTCCTGCATATGAAATTTCTGGGATTTGTAGCTTATATATATATTTATATATGTTCATCTGTTTTAGATTAAATGCCGGCCTTACGGAAGTGAGGCATTACCTGAAGGTATTGTTTCCAAGACTTCTAACTTGGAAATGCGACCATTATGGGGCTCTCGAAAGGTAAAGGTTCATGAGATGAAGGACTGGAGTTTCAATCTTTTGACCACTCAAATTTTATTAATGATCTTTGAATTGTGAAGAAATTTTAAGGATTATGCAGTTCACCCTGATCTGAGGAATCTTAATTAATTAATTTTTTTTATTGAAATTTCAACTTTGTGTTGATCTTAATTTGATTTTATTTTTTGTCTACTCGGCTGTCAAGTGTCAGCATTAATATATCTCCCAATTTACAGTGCCTATGGGATCTGATTGAGTTGATAAACACAGAGAAGTTGACTTATGAAAATTCATCCAAATGTTCAATGGAGTATGATGTAGACATTTTTTTTCCCAATCTTTATAAAGGCAATTATCTAGTGCTGAGAAGAGTAGTCTGGATAGATCTTAACCTTTATGATGTTACTACTCTTGGTGTTTAAGACGTGGTGTCTGGCAGTGTATATTCATAAAAAAAGAAAGAAAAAAGAAATCTAATATCCATGGTGCCACAATGATATGCACTTAACTTTTACTCTAAATTGATTTTTTTTTTTTTTAATTAAAAAAAAGAGACAGAAGTTAGAGGAATTTAGACAGAAGAGTCAATTTTGCCATTTCTCAAACTTCAGAGGTTTTAATTTCAAATTAAAAGGCCAGGTGGTTAGTTTGGTTTTGACTTAAAGTTCAGGGAGTGTTTTTGCATTTTCCCTACTTTTTTATTTCTTAGAACTTGCTTCAATTTTTGCTGTTTTAGCTACATGCCTCCATCCTAACAGTGGTTCCAAAGTAAGACTTTCTTATCCCCTGTTGCTGCTACTCTGGAGGTTTCTAATTCTTAAGAACAGTCTTTCTAATCATCAACTTTAATTTAGTTTTTCTGTTCATCCAGATTGAGGCTTATATGATTGTGGCAGTTGTGCATTGTGCACTGTCTTTTGCTTACTCTTCAATAACTTTGAGTGCCTTAAAGTTTTTCCTCTCTTGTTCAATTACTTTATAATACCCCAAATTATGTCGATTAGATTTGTATGAATATGTTATAAGTGGGTGTATGCTGAGTCCCACAATGGGTGTTTATTTGGTCGATTTGGGCTATATAAACGATTATGAGGAGTCTTATTTGTAACTTGACTAGTCCTTATGGGTATATTGTAGATGTGGCTAGTGCTTCCTCATGTTGTGACAACTTTATTTTTCTTTTTCTTCGACTTCTTCTTTCTTTTTTCTTTTCTTTCTTTCTTTTTAATTACAATAGAATGTCAGCTAGAATTGAAAAGCCAAAACCTATTTTTACAACTTTTGCAGTTTTGCCTCTATGTAATTGATTGCTTACCAAGTACAAACATGTGAATGATGAGTGAAGGCATATATCTGGAAATTTAATTATTATTACAGCCTGCTTATGGCAATGGAGCTGCAATTTCCTTGGTCAATGTCACACTTTAACTGTTAGACATGGATGCTATGCTTATAGTGTCGTCATTATGACATTATCATTGTTATTATCATTATCATTATCATTATATTTTATATAAGTATTGACTTGTATGCTGTTTAAACAGGCTACTTATAATGTAGGTTTTCAACAGACTAATGTGAATAACACGAATAATTTATTTGCTATGGCTGTTGGGATAAAGCAAAAAGTTCTTGTGAATAAAATGGTGAAAAAGGTACTTAACTGATTCTGTGTACGTTACTAATTGCAATTTACCCTGTTTTATCCTGTGGCTAATTGCCCTTTATTACCCCTACTGCAGTTTCTATCAAGCAATTTTGTTGTGATGCTTTTCCACTATGATGGTATTGTTGATGAATGGAAGGATTTTGAGTGGAGTGATCATGTCATACACATTTCTGCAGTCAATCAAACTAAATGGTAAGTACTTTATCCTTCCACTCTAATCGTCTTCTCTAAATGAAGTTGCATTACACTAATGTGTTTTAGTAAATCTTGGTTTTCATGATTGCTAGGTGGTTTGCTAAGCGTTTCTTACATCCTGATATAGTGGCTGAATATAGTTACATTTTCCTTTGGGATGAGGACCTTGGGGTCGAGGACTTCCATCCTGAACAGTATGTTGGCTGCACCTTTTTGTAGAAAGCATAGAAAAAACAATGTGTGTGTGTGTGTTTAAGTGGAAAGTTGCAAAGTAGCTAGAGTCACAAGCTTCCATGTCATTATCTTATATAAAATTCTATTGATGCATTGGGTGCTGAGAAGATTTTCCTGTAGCTGAGGCTTATTCTAGAAGTTCTGTAACATGTTCATGATTGTGGTTGTAGCTGTGCTTCTTGATCTTTGAATTTGACATATTTCTTGTTTTAGCAGTAAGATGAATAATGGCCAAAGGCCACATACTAGGTAATAGATTGCAAAGGTCAAGAAATTTCTATGTGCAGTTGAATGATGAGCCAGAGCCTAAATAGAAATTGTAAAATAACCTAGGGTTTTAAAATACTAAAGCCCTATAGTGCTATAAACCCATGGAATCTGATTTACTAACTACATTCATAAATTTCATAATAAAAAAATTGATTCCATGTTCATGACCGACCCCTTAATTATAGAATTTTCACTTTTTGATTTATTTTGTGCATTAATTATAATATTATAAACCAATCACTGCTTGCACAAAACTTTTTAGAACCTGTAGTCTCTTATTGTTCCCTGATCACACATTTTTTCTGTTGGATTTCATCACTGATTTGTAGCAAAACATATTTTTAATGGAGATTAAACCAATTCTAAACTGCTCACCTTGAAGATTGGGATGTTAGGAGTCCCTTCAGTTATTTGTTGCCCATTGCCTTGAGAAAAGAAGCACTATGAATGCTTCTAACATGCATTTATGCTCCAACTTTGGAGGCCAGAAAAGTAAGACTGTTTCTTGAAAAAAATATTTATGATGAAAATTTGTTTCCCAGAACATATTTTCTGGTAAAAATTATGTTTTATATAATTCATTTTTTTAATGATTTTGTATTAAAAAATCATGAAATTTTGTACTTTATCAAAAGAGAACAGAAAAAAGCATGAAATTTTTAGTGATTCTTTAGGCATGTCAGCTGTGGAAGTTTTTCAGAGAAAATTCATAACCCTGTAATCTTAAGGTTTAATAGTGAAAAGGTGTAGAAATAAATTTTTATTGCAAAAGCCACCCACTGACAACAATGCTATTAAATCACAAGGTGCCAATGGAAAGGTGCTTCTTTATCTTAAAGGAAAGCACATTAAATGAAGTGCAAGACACATGCTTTTTGTACAAGTACCAAGCCCAAAAGAGTGCCATTGATCAGTACACTCAACCAATTAGGAATGACCATTGATCAGTACACTCAAAAAAAAAAAAAAAAGATCATTAATCAGCAACCAATTAGCAATGACCATTGATCAGTACACTCAATATATTTTTATGTATGCATTAATGTGATCATTTTTCATGGTTGGGTATTATTTTCTAATATATGGGAAAGTGCAATATAATATCTGGATTTTATTTTTAAATTGCATTCCATTCGATGATTTCTTTTCCGCAATTTTATTCAAATGTATTTTAGAGCTATTTTAGGCATACAACCTTTGTGCAATCGGACAATGCTCTAACAAATTTAGCTTAAGATAAATGAAAAATTGATTTGATTTTTTTTTTAAATGAGGTATTGTGAATCTTTATTGGGATTAACTATACCTTGCAGTTAAGAAATGTGTGCTTTACTTGATGCACGCTTACGCTTTTCACCTAGGCTCCATTAGGCCTTTGCACTCAAATGCACTTTGAGCCTTTAACAACACTGATTAACAAACTTAAATTTTGTTTCATGCATGCTTTGAAACCCAAAATGGTTACACTTTAAATTCTTTCTACTCTTGACACTTCCAGGTATGTGTCTATTATTATAAGTGAGGGGCTTGAGATATCACAGCCGGCACTTGATCGTAACAAATCAGAGGTGCATCATCAAATTACTGCTCGTGGGAGGAGAACAAAAGTGCACAGGTTCTCTAGCAGGCTTATTCTCTTGTTAATAATTTTTTATTTGTTATTCTTTTCTCTCTCTATCCCATAGTGAGTGTCCCTTTTGCCAATTTTGTTTGTCTCATGATGTGCCTCTCATCAAAATATTAAAGGTTCAAAATTTCTACTCTCTCTTTCTCTCTATCTTTTTCCTCACCTTAGGATTTGTTCTTTTATGAAAGTTTAGAGCATAAGGGTAAATTGAATGAATATACAAAATGTTAAGAGTTTGTGAGGCATTAAAAGCTCCTTAAAAAGCATGTATTTTTCAAAAGAGACTTATACAGGATGAATAATTTTTATTATTTCATTTTTTGAGTTCCAAAACATTTTCAGATCTTCTGTTTGATTTGTTGTGAATTTTTAATATACTTTTTGTTCATCATCGTGAACATAAAGTATTTTTCATCTTCAACAAAACTTCGTTACTTACTATTAAAAAAATAAATAGTATTTCTTTTTATTACTTTTGATTTGTATCAAACAATTTCATACTCTTAGATCAGCAGACTTTAGTTACCATTTGAGCACCATACTACGAATATTAAAACCTGATTGCTATTTATGTGAGATGGTGCCACCCCTGATTCAGGATTGGTTGTTTATCAATTTTATCTTATCAGATGGAGCAATAGGATGTTAATTCAATATACAGTTAGCACCCTGCCTCAACTGCTTCAGTTGCCTTTCATGGGCTATAAACTAGAAAAACCTCTAATTTTCAAACATGACCTAACTCTGGTTTAAAGATTAAAAGTTTGAAACAAAGATACATTTCTGGTCATTTTGTGTGCAGAAGGACGTACAAGCCTGGTGGAGGGAGGAAAGGTTGTGATGGCAGCAGTACAGCCCCTCCATGCACTGGGTAAAAGTTTGCATATATTAGAAGTATTTATTTTAATAGCTTAAAAGGTTTATACAGATGGTGTTATAAAATCTATTTTAGAGAATTCCACTTCTTGCATCATTTTTCTTTGTTGGAGTTATCCTACTTGACAAAACTAAGATGAAAAGCAGTATTGCAGGTGGATAGAAATGATGGCACCTGTTTTTTCAAGAGCTGCCTGGCGGTGTGTATGGTATATGATCCAGGTTTGACCTTAATACTTTAGTAGTGATGAAAAGAAGTTGAAAATCTGCAGCAAGTTTTTATTAATCTAGATGTTCAGTTGATTCTATAAGATATGCTTAAACTGAAACAAAATAGGAATGTTTTAAGCTAAAATCTCTTACTTTATATAAGGAGAGACCTTTAAATAATTTAAAGACCCAAACTAAACCCATATGGGAATAATATTGGCAAAACTTACATCCAGACAGACAATGACTAACTTCAGCACTAAAATACTTAAATCCGTAAAATAACCAAAACATGCCCAATATGAAAATCTCAGTTTTCTCTCCATATCTAAAGGAGTTTGGAACCAAGCTGGTTTAACCATGCCCCACCAAAAATATTTGTATATTATTTAGACCTCCTGTTGGTCAGCTATGGAAGCTTTATTGGCTCTGCATATCCACATGCACACCTGACCTCATTTCATCAACTAGTTTACACTTTACTATTTTGAATTTTTTTTGGGAGGCGGGGGACAGGGTGAGGGTGGCCACTGGAGTACATATTCTGGATATTTGGTACAAAATTTGAGAGAATATATACATAAAACTGAGAAATGTATGATAGCATTAAAGTCCAACGCAATGACAGGAGGAACGGGGTTGTTTAGGGTTTTCTTGTAATATTCTGAATAATACTTGGCTTCTTTATTCTTTATAGTTGTAATGCTGTAGTTGATAAATTTCTACCATATTTTTTCAGAAGTTCCCTAACCTCTTTTAACTTGGTGACTTAGATTGTAACTTAAGGTCTCATCCAGATTAACTCATTTAGATTCCTAATTATTTTTACAGAATGACTTGATCCATGCTTGGGGTCTAGACATGCAGCTCGGATATTGTGCCCAGGCAAGCTCCTTATAATTTTTTATGTCCTCTCTCTCTCTCTCTCTCTCTCTCTCTCTCTCTCTCTCTATATATATATATATATATATATATCCTTGGGCCAGACTTGTTGCCTAAAGCCATCAACCCCCCCAACCCCCCCCCAAAAAAAAAGCAGGGTGATCGAACCAAAAACGTTGGTGTTGTGGATGCTGAGTACATAGTCCATTATGGTCGTCCTACACTTGGTGGCAATGAAGAAAATGAGGTCAGATTTCTGACATCTCTATCACAGTAGATTAGCCTAAATGCTTATTTGCTTGAATTACCTCCAAAATCAGCCTAATCTTTGACTTTTATATGTGTGTGTATATATATACTCATTTGATGGGATTGATGGAGACATGGAAGCTATTGGAAAACAAATTGAACATTTAGTAATTAGTGTAAGTAGTACTGATGTGGGATACACAATGATATAATTTTTTTCATTTAGTTTTATAACTTTTTAGCCAACATTGTATTTTTATTTTTGGTCCTAGCAGTTAATTAGGTTAATTATTAATTTTATTTAGAATCAAGGTTATTTTTGTAACAAGGCAATTAGGGTTTTCTACGCCTCCTAAAATTAGGGTTTAGTTTTCCTATTTATCCAAACTATTTTACTCCTTTTGGGAGATGATTTTTGAAGAATGAAAATTTCTTTTGGTTTTGATCTGGTGCCAACTAGGAGTCAACCCTAGGTGTTGACTCCTAGTGGTTTTCTTCGCTTGGTACTGATTCCAAGAAAGTTTAGGTGTTGATTCCTAGGTTCAAATCCTTTATTTTCCCGTCTTTTAAAATTTCCATTGAATCGTTCTAGTTTGTCCTATGTCAGGTACTTGCTAAAGTGGTTGGGTAAGCCAACTAGCAAAATTACATGAATTGGTGATAGGAGTTGACAAAATTGATCTATGTTGTATGCTGAAACAGCTGAGGTTTTCTCGTCAAGACGAGTTTTTCCTAGTTTAGAGAGAATAATGCAGCTAAGCCCAAAGCCTAAAAGTTCCATTAGTCCATTTTTTCTAACTGTTAGCTATTACAATGCTAGCCTTTTGTTTGCCTATGCTCTGTTTTTTTTTATTGTTATGTATTTAGTATTTTAATTGGTTGTGATGAGAATGCGATGAGCATGTGACTTTTTATGAAAATGGATAGTTAGGGTTTAATTGTTATATGAAAGATAAAGGATTAGGATTCTGTGGTTATTAAAGGACTCTAGGGTTGCTAAAAGCTATTATATAATATCCTTTTTGAGGAGCTGTAGTAGTCTTTTCTTATCTATATTTTGAAATTCCAAATTTGAATATTTTTTGAGATCTTTGAGCCAAGAAATTGATATTTTATAATTCAAAGTTTAATTCTGTAAGGTTGAATTTAATCAACCATTTTGTTGGCTTTATTCCGTGCCAAATTTGCTTGAAATTCAGCATTTAGAAACCCTGTATTTAGGTGGGAATCATGTAAGGGTAGTGTGTGAGAGAGTGTGAAGAAAAGCTCAGAAGTGTGCATTTTGCAGGGACTCGTGACTAGATCTCGCGAGTGGCTTGCGGCTGGCAAGTCTCCAAAAGAGGCACACATGTGAAGCATCTAGAGGAGCTGAAGAGTCACGCCAGTTGTTATACTACAGGACAAAAGTCCTAGGTTGGCTCGCGACTTGAACTCGCGACTCAGTCCAGTCGCGAGGCCAAGTCGCCAGACCACTTTGTTTGGGAAAAATTGACCTTTCGCATTCCAAACACACACCAGTATATATACCCCTTATACCCACGTATTGTAGAGAGCTTCCAAAGAGAATTTTGAGAGAAAAACCCTAGAGAAAAACAAGATTAACTCATCCACAATCTTCATCATTTGATTCTCCAAATTCCTCTACTCTCACCCTCTCTATTGTTACATCCTTGAGAGGTACATTAGCCAAAACTTTTTCTCACCATACCCATATCTGTGAAGAGGCTATTTGGTGCTTGGGAAGTAGTTAGGAAGGGACCAATTGATATTGGTTGATGCTATGGGCTATAACGGAATCCGGTAAGCTAGAGAAGACAAAGGTTCGGCGTAACCTCGTTGGAGTAAGAAACTTGGAGGGCTTAGGTACACTGGGTAGATTAGGCTTGGAGAGTCTTCTGCTGTTCATGTATCCCAACTTCATTCTCAAGTGGATTATTGACCGCTTAGAGGGCGGCGGAGAGATTTTATGTCGAGGACTTCGGTTTCCTTTTCGATAACACATCGCTGTGTTGTCTTTGTGTTTGCATCTCTCTTCCTTTAATCTTTGCCATTTAATTTCTGCTGTGGTTGTGATTTTATTTGGTTTAGATTGTTTTATCAATTTTGGTTTAGCTTATTTTCATATTCCGCACATACATTGTTTGATAATAAGTTTGAATTGGTAATTTGTAATTTGGGGGTCTAAACGTTCAAGGTTTTTTACACACTATTTGAACATTCAAATTCTATTATCTTCTCTTTGTTATAATTTTGTTTTGTTGCTGGATTGTGTCAATGGAAAATTTTGTGTAAAGATAGTTTTCCGTATTTTCTAATGTTTGGATTGTTTCAATAGAAAAAGTATGACTTATTTTTAGAGATTGTTTTTTACTAAATTTTTTTGGAAAACAACTCTATTTCACAGCAAGCTAAATAAGGGAAGTTAGAAGATTGTTTTTCAATTTATTTAAAGTTGCTACCAAAAATAGGAAAATGAGATAATTTTATTAAAAATATTTTTTAGAAAATGACTCATTTTCTAGAAAACATTATCGCCGAAACAAACAGAGCACAAGTGTCAATTTTCGTGAAAGGTGACACTAAATATATCAGATCTACATTGGATCTAAGTTCTCCTATCCACATTATGGACCCCCACACACACATATAGACACTCTACTAACCAATACTAAATCTGGGTTTTTCAACTAATTGGAGTCTGCACAATCTATGCCAAGATTCTTAAGAGAGACTTATATTTTTCTTCTTTGATTGCTCTTGGGCATGAGCATAAACTTCTTAGCCCTTCAAGGGTGAATGCCCTTGGATTACCTAGCAACTGGTTCTAGTGATTGGGTCAGTTGCCAATAAGTTTAACTAACTAGAGGCGGCTCTACAGGACTCTTTTTAAGAAAGGTTCCCTAAGTTATATATTATACTTCTTTGCTAGTATGATGTGATTTTGTACTTTTAAGATTATATACAAAACAAGTTATGAATTATATAGTAAATAACATCCTATTAACACAAAAAGTGGCATGCATTGGTTTCTCAATGGGTAGGTGCTGCTATGACCATGTTGAGGCAGGGCCTCCCACAAACAAGCCGTCCCCCCTGCCCTTGGGGAAAGGACCACAAAATGTGACATGCATGTCAAGAATAAAGATAACATATAATCCAATGGTGAGGTTTTCATAGCATCAATCCAATAAATTCTTATTAAGTGGTGTAACATTAACAAAGAGTTACACTACATATAATATGATCTTGACCCATATGTGTGTGTGGCATATAAACTTTGGTTTCTTTTCATAATGTGATAATGTTTTGAGTTCAATATTATATTCATTGAAACTTAAGTGTTTGTATTGCAGGCATCATCTCACTCTCATGCAAAGGATCATAGAGTTGATGTAAGTTTCTAGTCTAAACAAAAAATCCATCTTCCCCTCCTACCTCTTTCTTTTTTCTTTCTTTTCTTCTTGGTGGTTATACTACTTTTTATGGGGAGAAAAATGTGGCAGTTTAGGAGGTGCATTGAACTTTATGGAATCTGGTTTTTTTGATGATGTCAGACTTGATTTGATCTGGTGCTAATGGTGTTATCAGGATCTTGTTGTATGGAGTGATAGCAGTATGAAGATAATAGAACATAATTAGAAAATAGACTAAAAAGAAGAAATATACCTGGCATTAACCAAATTTAATATATATATATATATATATATATATATTTTCATAAAAATTTATTATTTTGTGTGACAGTGCAACATCTCTCTCACATGAGATGGACCCCACAGTGTGGGACCCATTTCCATGTGAGAGGGATGTTGCTTGCGACTGTACACATAATACCACCTCCTATATACCAAAGCTGGCAGTAGAATTACAAACTCACTACAAATGAAAACCCCAAAGTCCAGTCATTTCCACCCCAAATGGTAGATACGTTTACATGCATAACAATATGTTCTGAGAAATCAGAATCAAATGCTACACCTCCCTGCATGATTCCTTAGATATCTCTTGAGATTTAGTGTTCCAATCTATCAGTTCTTTTGAATGGAGTAAGAACATATTTTGCACAGGTGAGGAGGCAGTCGTACATTGAATATGAAGTTTTCAGAAAACGATGGAAAAAAGCTGTTGAGGAGGATAAATGTTGGACTGATCCATACCCACAGCCAGTGGTGGAGAGCATCTATTTTTGATGGTCTTCGAAGGTTAATGTAAAATATGTACACCATTATACATCACAGATGTTGTAAAGATAAGGCAACACGTCGAGGGTCCAAAGCAAAGTATTTAGGGCAGGACAGGACCATAGGAGATATACTGGGATCTTGAACTGTGAAATACTGATAGACACATGACCGAGTATTCCTTAAATTGAGACTTTGTTTGAAATTCATTTCTGTGGTTCTTATGTGTTGTAGTTAACTCCTGTAATTTTTCCACTCTTTCCAAAGGTACTTTTATATCAATAAGCAGAAATAGAAAGAGATGAACTATATTTTTCTTTTATAACAAATCTTGTAATCTCTCATACAAAATGAGAACCGACCTTTGTCAACTCAACTTGATTTTGTAAGGTGATTTTATTTAATTTGAATTTGATTTTAACTTTTATTGAAGATGTTGAGCATTTGTTTTGGTAGGGTATTAGTAAACAAAATAATCTTGGTCCACAAAATTTGGGGTTGGCCGTTGGTAGGGTATAATTTATATAATTTATTTCCATCTTATTGCCGATATTTCATTATTTTGATTTTTGTGGAGATGGCATTAGTCTGGACAGAATTACCATGTGCTTCTTGTATATAGTAACAGTAGCACAATTTGATTTTAACATTTATGTGCTGTAGAGCAAACCCTAGGCTTCACCACCATTGGGTGTTTGTGATGTTTGGCTGTAGAAAAAACATAGTTTGTATCGCATACAAAACATACGCGCAACGGAAAATTAACGGATCTACTTCATTCGCAATTGATAATATGTACTATGTAAATTTCAGAATTTAAGAATAAGAGAGCGTACCTTGGTGCGGTGAAATTCAAAACCAAATATTAGAAGTACTTGAGAATACTTTTAATCTTTACTCCAATTCCACTTATGTCCAAGAAGTGTGGCATTTCGATCAGTTTATACGTATGTGCTCAAGGGAGAATAAGAGAGAGAAGTTTTTTCTCTTCTTATATATGACTGATTATCTAATTGGGCTAACCTTTTGGGCCATTCCAATTGGGCTTTAGTATGTGGCTTGGAGTGGGACCAAAAGGGACAAATAAGACACCAACTTTAATGGGTTTTGGGCCTTTCTATCGACTCTTGATAAGCCCAAAATTACCATTAATTATACTTAATACCACTATATAAATATAATTACACTCTAGACCTTATTAATAAATTATATCCCG
Source organism: Quercus tomentella (assembly GCA_028535165.1). Taxonomy (NCBI): domain Eukaryota; kingdom Viridiplantae; phylum Streptophyta; class Magnoliopsida; order Fagales; family Fagaceae; genus Quercus; species Quercus tomentella. The sequence continues at coordinate 48,918,289 of JAPQVY010000133.1, read as the reverse complement.
AGACTTTATTATATATTCAACCCCTTTATTAAAATATTCGTAGTAATATAAAGCCATGAATGTTGATTGCCACTTTGAAGATTACTACATATTAATCCTTGAGTATCCGGTTTAATCTTTTAAATTATTCATCATATATTTATAAAATCCAATTTCATAAATATATACTTTAGTAACTTCTTACTAAAGTGGTTAGGCCTAACACTCTGAATAACCAAATCTATTAAACCTATCTCAGTAAAATATTTTATATCACCATTAAGAGATTATGAATTTTATCTTGAGAATATATGTTCATTCAACATTAAATGTAGCTGTCCAACATACTGAGGTTTTGATCGTGACTTTAGATCTCACTTTTGATATATTAAAGCAACTTACACTTCATGATCAGCTTCATTATTCTCTCAAGATTAAGAGTTCATGTAAATAGAAGTCGTGAGATTTATTATTTATTTGACAGTCATTAGTAGAATAATAATTCTCACAACGATCCAGTTTAATATATCTTAACACTTAAAACATATCAACATATCAACTAGAAGTCTCCACTTCCATAATCAAGAGAAATCATCTTAGTTGATATGTTATAGTCTTCGCAGATGAAATGTCCAATTTCATCACAAACTACGAACTAAAATTGTGAGTTTACAAATAACTTGTGATTTATATCTTCTGTGACTAAATCACATACTATGCATCTCATGGACTATATGATAAAGTCCAAATATTTATGTTATCATTATTTTAGATAATAATAAAAATAATTTTATTAATCACAACATAATATCATACATAATGTTATACATAGCATTATACAATAGAATTTAAAGGGCACATATCCTAACATTGGCTTCACCACCAAACATATAACATAAAATCTGAAATATTCTCTACTTTTCAAAATGCACTATCCCAAAATTACTGGGGAGCCAGCCTCAAATAGGCCCAATTACAATCATCGTAGATGCCATAATTTCAAATTATAGTCAACTAATACAAAAAATAAAATAACTAAAATGTTGAAGTCAGAAATAGAGACTGAAATCAGAATAAGATCACAATGAATGCAATGCCCTGGTCAATGCTCTGGTGTCGGCACCATCATATTTAATTCTAAATTATATATCTAGTTTTACATAAAATCAACTATAGTTTGCTTTGATATTCTGTTTGATTGTTAAGAAAGCATTATTAACATCATTGTAGGGTCAACATTTGGATCTTGTGAGTAGTCTGTGTTCATGGTTTACCCCATAATAAAAATGTCATTCTTATTTCTCTTCATGCCAATGCTAATATTTATTTAGTAATCATTGTAGGGTTCAGGTACCTTTGGTGTACGAGGAATGTGACAACCTTTTTACATTGCTTTTATCTTTTTAACTGCTAACATGGCAGGTTATGATTTTTGTTACATTACTATTACGTAATTTATTATTAACATCATTTTTATTATTCATCAGTTACAACTTTACTTTTCAATAGTTGTGAAAACTGGCACTTGACTTAATTGAATGAATACCCATTTCAAGGGGGACAAAATTTAGCTACAAAATTGATTGTAGCCTTAGGCTACAAACTCACTCAATATCTTTTTATTGGAGGTGAATTTTGACAAATCCACCATTGGATTACATCTTCTTCTTATATCCTTCATGTTTGCAAAATTTCAAGAAAATTAAAGATCAATAGCTATGTCATCAATAAATTTTTAAATTGCTAGTTTTTGTAATTTAAAATTATGCATGAAATATAAGATTATAGATTATATAGTAAATAATATTTGATTGACACAAAAATTGACATGTGTATTAAGAGCGTAAAGAACATATAATTCGACAGTTAGATTTTCAAAATATGCAGTAATATTTATTTTATTGAGTGAGTTTGTAGCCTAAGGCTATGACAAATTTTGTAGCTAAACTTTGTCCTTTCAAGAGGGTAAAGAATTTAAATGAATAGAAAAATGATATCAAATAGGTTAATTTGATAGAAAGATAAGATCAAATGGCTCAATCTTATGTATATATCAACATACTTTATGTAGAATAAAAGACTAACCACCTAGAATTGTGGTCCAGTGGTTAGGATTTTGTTATAAGGTAAGTCCATAGTTTAAACATTTTGGGGTGATAACATCACATTGGTTCGACTAAAGGACTATTGTCTTCCACTACAAGGAGCCATTGGTGCTTTGGATGAAATTGAGATCAAGTTATGACTCAATTCACTTAGGAGAGTGTGTCGCCTCCTATTTGTGTAAACCACTCAGGCATTGATTTATCGGTTGATACCTTAGTTGATAGAGGAGTTATTATAGTTATATTTAGTAGATAACCATGGGTTGTCACCTCCTCTCGTCCTCTGTCATTTGTAATAAAGATAACTTTAAGGCTATGTTTGGTTTGAAGTATTAGGCAAGAAAAGAAAAGGAGGAGAAATAAATTCTTTTGTTTGGTTAGAGTGAATTGGGGTGAAGGAAAAGAAAATTGAGGGATTCATTTTCCTCCATAGCCCACTGCCACCATATTCTTTTCGAAGAGAGAGAGAGAGAGTTCTCATGGTGAGACCCATCAATAAGGTATATTTCCTTCCATTTCTACTTATAAACAAAACAAGTAAAAGAAAAATAAAAAATGTTATCATTTCTCCTATTTTCTCCCCTCTATTCATCTCTTTCCTTTCCGTTCGCTCCCCCTTATTTTTGCCAAACATAGCAAGTTTGATCTAATTATGGAGCTTTACAAATCAGTCACATACTTCGAGGTCTTTGTCAATTCTTCCATTCTCCTTTTGGCCATATATGTATTTTTCAAACTCCCTCTATTTGTCAATCTCTCACCGATTAAAACAATGTAAGTGTTTTGAGAATTGCCTTTGTTAATCACGTCTTTCTTTCTTTGTTTGTTGGTTTTTTGTTTTTCTTTTGAAGTTAACCACAGTATCTTGAAAACTGTTTTTGGGTTCAGATCTGACTTTCTATTCATGAAAATAAATCTAAATGGAGTTTATTGTAATTCCCAAAACTTCATACAAATTTATCTAACATTTACCAATTCCATGATTATAAAATATAAGTCTTTAATGTTGAATCTTGCTAAAAATAAAGACATGAAAATGTTCTCTAACATAATGGGTGAGACAATATTGTTTCTTGGAATTAATTACACTTTACCTATGAATGTGATATGGGATTTTGGGCTTATATTTGGAATTTTCTTGAAATTGCTAAGACAACGCTTAGAGCATTAGCATCCTAGTTTGTATAAAAATTCTTATTTTACCATCTAAAACTTATTTTATCTATTATACCATCCCACCTTACAAAAATCTTCCCTCTCCCCTCTTTCATCTCTCTTCTCTCTCTAATTTGTCTCTATCTCTCTTTCAACCACCCACCGCTAAACCCAAACCCAAAACCACCACCAACAGCTACAATTGGCACCACAACAATCACCACAATCCTTCATAGAAAACCCAGCCCATCTCTCTCTCTCTCTCTTCATCCGCTTGAACTCATGGAAAAATCAATAGTCAAACCCACAAATCGCAATAGAAACCCACCACCACAACCATCACCATCAGAATCCGCAACCCATTTGCCATAACCACAATCTCCTCCATCAACAACACAACCACCACCCAAACCCAAATCAAACCAACTAAAATTGAAACCGCCACCCAAGCACCACCATCAAGACAACCAAATCTGGCTTCCACACCAACACCGATCTAAAAATCCACCCCACCACCGATCAACAAACTCAATCTAAAAACCCACTACCACTTATTGGAAGAGAGGGATGAGAGAGAAAAGGGAGAAGTCTAAGGGAGTGTCTGCGTGAAAGAGAGAAAGCAAAAAAGGCAGAGAGAGAGAGAGTTGATATGGGTTTGTAACTTTGTATACGTCTTTAATGTTGAATCTTGCCAAAAAGAAAGACATGAAAATGTTCCCCAACATAATGGGTAAGATAGTAAAACCCCCAAAATTGCTATTTTAGCAACCCACCCGCTCAAATTGAGCTTTATTCGGGTGTGTGTTGCTAAAACATTTTAGCAACCATGAATAGTAAGTTTGTGTATATACAACCTATTTTTCATGGGTTATAAACATAAATTATATTAATTTATTCTCTCTCTCTCTCTCTCTCTCTCTCTCTCTCTCTCTCTCTCTCTCTCTCTCTCTCTCTCTCTCTCTCTCTCTCTCTCTCTCTCTCTAGGACCTCGGTGGTTGAATCAGTGTTGGAAAGGTGGTAGATAGGTAGTGGTGGTAGGTTTTGATCAATTATGGCTGTGGGTTTCGTGGTGGGTTTTTATCACAGTGGTGGTGGGTTTTGATCGACGACAAAATGTGGGTTTTGGTGGTTGTTGATGTTTGTGATGGATGGTGATGGTGAGTCTATTTTTGTGGTAATGAGTTGCGCTGGTGGTGGTGGGAGTGGTTAGGTAGTGTTTCCGGTTTAGGTTTCGACTTTGTTTTTTTTTTTTTTTTTTTGGTTTATGGGTATGGATATGTGATTTTGTTGGTTGTTGATGGTGGTGGTGGTGGTGTGGATTCCAGGTGGTGCTGGTGGGCTGTGGGGGTGGTGGCTACAGTGGTTGATTTTTATTTTTATTTTATTTTTTGCTATGGGGTTTGATTTTGGGATGGGTATGGACTATGGTGAAGGTGGTTGGGTTTGATTGTTGTTGTGGTGGTTGTTGGTTGGTTTTGATTGTTGTTGTTCAGATTTTTAGTGGTGGTTATGGCTGAGTTTTGGTGGAAGGTGGTTGTGTGGGTTTATTGGAGAGAGAGAGAGAGAGAGAGAGAGAGAGAGAGAGAGAGAGAGAGAGAGAGAAAAGAAGAGAGAGAAACATAAATTTTTATATATTATTTGATTGTGTAGTTTATATTATTTTATTGGGGTGTATGTAAAAATAAGAACTGAGATGTTGAAAGTCTTGTAAAATGGGTTGGTAAAATAGATAAAGTAGTGTTTGTAGATTTAAAATATGTTTTTTTTTATTATTATTATTATTTTTTTACATCCTCAAATGTGAATGCTCTAATGCTCTTATGGCTCTAAAAAAAGAAAAATTAGTTTTGACAACTATTGTTATTGAGATTGAATCTAGCCGCGTCTCAACATTCTTGTAGAATTTTGTGTAATAAACCCCATTGAAGGGAGACTAGTGATGGGTGGTTTGGAAATCAATGGGCTTTTTTGGTAGGGTTGGCAAATAGGGCGAAGTGGGGATCAAATCAAGGGTTTCTCATCCCGGCTCCATCTCTTCCTCAAGGTAGGGAAAATCCATGTGACACAGTAGGGCATGGTTGGTAGGGGTAAGTTTGAGGTATATATTTTACCATTAATGTCTGTTTGGGAACAAATTTTATATATATATATATATATATATATATATATATATATATATATATATATATATATTTATATATATAACCGAAACTTTTGACTTTTTGTTGACATCTCCAAAGCTTGCCACGTCATTATTATTTTTTTAAAACAAAATTATTTAGCTTTTATTTTTTTAACTACATAACGAACACCTAATAAAAAGACCAGCTATGTTTCCTCAGTCATTCTCAAACGTAAATGCAAACTCAATGTCTCCCCCCAAAAAAAAAAAACCCAAAAACTCTCTAAGATCTCTCACACAAAAAACAAAAAAAAAAAAAAAAAAAAAAAAAAAAAAAAAAAAAAAACCTGCCGATTAACTCTCTTTCTTCCATCTCCTTCTTCTTCATGCAGCCCCATCACAATTTTCCACCTCTTTTTATTTTTATTTTTTCAAATTCTTTGTTTATTTTCCTAATTCCCCATCTCTCTTCGTCTCTCCCTCAAACAAAAACAACGACCAACGGACCTAAACCTTCGATCTCGTTGACTCTGACCCTTGCTTTCACACCCAAACACAACAGTGGCGTGAACACTCTTATTATCAACATAAGTAGCCTAGTTTTCCCTTTTCTTTTTTGGGACAATTTTTTAATTTCTTTTTGAGAGATTGTTCAAAATGTGATATGTGGGTTTTGTTCTATGTAAGCCTTTGTTTGTTTCTTGGGAAAGTTTTATTCAGTTTTAGTTTTTTTTTTTTTTTCATCACAAATTTCTTTGTGTGTTCTACTATCGTCGATGTTAGAGTCTCAAATTTCGTCAAAGTAAGGTACTACTAATCTCTTTTCCAATTTTCTTCAATTAGGGATTTCAATTCCTAATCCTCTTTCCTCTCTATTATTTTGAACTCGGGGAAGCACAATAGAAGATCAAATTCTACCTGGGCTCTTTAAGGAATAGTTAGTGATATTTTTAATTTAATTTTAGGATTTTCTCCTTTGCCATTGTAGAATTTAATACTAAATATTAAATTTGATGTTTCTAATGTTCTTTCACTATTAATTTTTTAATATAGCAAGGGCCAGTTTCGAGTGTATGATTTTTTGAAATTGTGTTCTAGCCCATGCATGATAGGAAATATGATGAGTTTCTAAAGCTTTGATCTCATAAATATGAATAAGAAACATTTATTTTGTTTTAAGTTTGTTTGGATAGAAAGAGCCCCTATACGTTTATGCTCAATGAGCTCAAAGAACTTATATATAGTTGCATACATTCCTTTCACAATCAAATATTCAATTCTTATATTATTAGTACTTATCAAAGTAGATGTAAGAGAACTTTTATAGTAATGGATTTAACTATATATGAATTGCATTCACCTAGCATAATTTTTTTTATTATCATTTTCAAGTCATAGTACCTTCAAGTAAACTAAATAATTTTAATATTTATTTAACATAAAAGTAAGTATTTCTCAAATGTGAGGATAGCATCTATTATACAGTACCAACAACAATTTTGCAGGGGTATTGATAATAGTAAAAAATATCTTGAGTTTTCATTCATTTTTGCATGGCAACCTATGGTATTTCAAGGGAAAAAGAAAAGAAAAAAAAAGAAAAGAAAAAGGGGAATGATCATCAATGTTGAAGCTGTATGGCTTTCTACAGAAAATTTCTGTTTTGTTTGTTTGATTTTTAAATCCATAGTTATTGCTGCTTCTCAAGTAAATATAGTGTTTTGTAGCTTTGTTTTATTGTAGGAATTAAAATTATATTTAGAATATTTTTTTTAGCAGCTAAACACATTGGCATGACAACAATCTAAAATCTAATTGGCATGTATAAGGCTTGCTTTTTTGTTCTTCAAAAAGAAGTTTATAACTGCATGTATAGTTCTTTTCCAGTTGTAGTTTCTGATTATTCAAAATGTTCTCTTTTATTAATGTTTCCTAAATGTTTGTTGAAAATTGAATTCTTATTGTTTTTAATTGTTTTGCCGACAAGGATTTGGCATTTTGTTATTTGGGTTATTTGGAACTATGGATCCTCTATATTTGTGTAGGACTCTTAATTAAAGTTTGTGGTACCTTATATCAGATTAAACCCCACACATTTCCCTCCCCCCATTATCTACCTACCTAAAAAAAGAAAAAAAAAAAAAGAAGAAGAAGCAAATGAGCTTTAATTTTTTTGTCGTTAATCTATTATTTAGTTTGAATATATATATATATATATATATATATATATATATGTATGTATGTATGTATATGTATTTATGTATGTAGCTTGAAAGATTTTCATTTGGCTTCCATTTTTCATACTTTTTAATCAATACAACTCAATTTTTGAGCAGCGATGCCATGAAATTTTTTATATTTCTTTCAGGAATAAGCCTTTGGCTTTGACATCATACATTTTGAATATATTTTGCTCCACCTTTCCACCTTTTCCTAGTCAAACTAGTTTTCGAAGCAAGGCTTTTTTAGCTCTTTCTCTTTTTAGAGATTGACGTTTGTAGAGCTTTTTGACATAAGAATAAATGTGAGGAGATATATAGGCACAAGTCTACGCATGTATTTGTTAGGATATGTGCCCTTTAAATCCTATTGTATGATGTTATGTATGACATTATGTATGATATTATGTTGTGATTAATAAATTTATTTTATTATTATCTAAAATAATGGTAACATGAATATTTAGACATTAAAATATAGTTCATGAGATGCATATTATGTGATTTAGTCACAGAAGATATAAATCACAAGTTTTTTGTAAACTCTGAATTTTAGTTCATAGTCGATGATGAAATTGGGCATTTTATCTGTGAAGACTATAACATATCAATTAAGATGATTTGTTTTGATCATGGAAGTAGAGACTTCTAGTTGATATGTTAATATGTTTTAACTGTTAAGACATATTGAACTAGGCTGCTGTGAGATTTATTATTCTACTAACGATTGCCAAATGAATAATAAATCTCACGACTTCTATTTACATGAACTCTTAATCCTGAGAGAATAATGAACTTGATCATGAAGTGTAGATTTCTTTGATATATCAAGAGTGAGATCTAAAGTCACGATCAAAACCTCAGTATGTTGGGTAGCCACATTTAATGTTGAAGGAGCATATACTCTCAAGATGGAAATCATAATCTCTTAACAGAGATATAAAATATTCCCTTGAGATAAGTTTAATGGGTTTGGTTATTCAGAGTGTTAGGCTTAACCACTTTAGTAAGAAGTTACTAAAGTATATATTTATGAAATTGGATTTCATAAATATATGATGAATAACTTAAAGGATTAAACCGGGTACTCAAGAATTAAGATGTAGTAATCTTCAAAGTGGCAGTCAACATTCATGACTTTGTATTACTAGGAATATTTTAATGAAGGGGTTGAATGTATAATAAAGTCTTGGGATATAATTTATTAATAAGGCCTAGAGTGCAATTATATTTATATAGTGGTATTAAATATAATTAATGGTAATTTTGGGCTTATCAAGAGTTGATAGAAAGGCCTAAAACCCATTGGAGCTAGTGTCTTATTTGTCCATTTTGGTCCCACTCCAAGCCACAAAGTCTCGGGATAACTCGATCGATTCTCAATTCCTGATCGATCGATTGAAAGGAGCATTCAATCGATTGAAGGGAATTCTTGATCGGTCGAAACTCATGAAATTGAAATTTTTTCAAATTTTTCTGGTAACCGTTTTTGACATTTCACTTGAACAAAACATAGTTTCTTGATCACATCAGAATGAGATTGAGATCAAAACCGAATTCCATAGATGCTATAGCCTTAAAGTTCTATCTAACATATTTAATATCAAACTTAAACAACATCATAACATAAATATCAGTTTTTATCAAACAATAATTTCAATAACCATGCAGAAAATTGATTGTAGAATCTTCTAAGATCATGAAATTACTCTCTTTGATTCCAAAACTCACAAAACATGTTATACAGATTCGAAATTGAAGACCGCTCTGATACCAATTGTAGGAAAAACATTGTTTGTATTGCATACAAAACATACGCAGCAGAAAATTAACAAATCTACTTCATTAGCAGTTGATAACATGTATTATGTAAATTTCAGAATTTAAGAACAAGAGAGTGTACCTTGGTGCGGTGAAATTCAAAACTCACAAAACATGTTATAAAAATTCGAAATTGAAGACCGCTCTAATAATTTTCCGCTGCGTATGTTTTGTATGCGATACAAATTATATTTTTCCTACAGTATCATGATCAAACAAGACTATTGACTAATCATTCATGACAAGCTTGAAGATCAATTTACAACAATCAAACATAGATTTCTAGATTTCGCTCACACTTAAAAAATGTGCATATATAACAAGCTAAGCTCGTAAATGCACTATGCCATTAGTACGGAGGTACTATGCCAAACTCAACATGTGATATACACAACACAAGCGATCAAACTTTTTGAGATTATTTACTTTTTATGGATTTTTTTAAATTTTTTGACACACTAAAAAACAAAGCAAAAAGTAAGATCAACAAAACAAGGTAAACAAAATAAAGACCTATAAAAGAAACATGCTAGGACAGAAGCAATGACTCTAGAAGAATGCATATGCCATGATGCATGAAACTATGACCCTAATACATTGGAAGTATTAATGCATGGACATAGTGAGTGATCATGCATGAGTACCCTTCTTCACCCATACCGCACAAATGTCTTGAGTGAGGTCCTTAGAAGGAGGGGTACATCCGACATAACTCTCAAACCTCGGGGTGAAGTTAGCTAAGCATGATGAAACGTTCTTCAACATCTCCATAACATCTCCAATGAGTTGACCCTCATTTTCTCCTTTAGCTTGGTTTCCCCTTGGCATTCTTCTTAAATTTCCTTGATCACACAGAGAGTCAGCACTCTTAAAAGCCTAAAGCTTGAAGCAATTTGGTCTTGTATGCCCTTGAATGCCACAATGATGACAAAAGTGCTTCACTTGAGGTCCCCTTTGATTCCTAGGCAATGACTTCCCTTTTGCCTTTAGTTTTGGACCAATGTCTTTTTTCTCAACAGTAGGGATCTCAACCTTGGGCTTTTCTACCTTGGGCTTCTCTACATTCTTCACCAACACAAACTTCATCTCCTTTTTGGGTTTGCCACTTGAGCTTCCTTCATAGGTGTAGCTCAAACCGGTTTTGTCTATGGAAGGCTTTTGAGATGAGAGCACGCTGTCAAGTTTCTTGGTGGAGATGTGCTCCACTTTGATATTTGCTTGAATTATTTCACATTCAAGAAACTTGATTTTGGATTAGGCATTCAGCAACTCTTCCTTCAGTTCTTCAACTTCACACTTGGCATCCTTAAGTTGAACAAGAGTGGATTTGTGCTATTCTTCAATTTTCTTCATCTTCTTAACAGCACTCTTAGCAACCTTTGCATATTTGCCACAATCTTCAAGCAATGCATCATACACTTCTTGAAGATTCTTATCACCCTTATTGAGGTACACATCCTCATCATCAGAAACTTCAATCTCTTCACCCTCTGAATGTACACCAAGTTCTTTAACCAAATCGCTCAATTCATCTCTAGAATCAACCATGGTAATCGCCATAAATGCTGAATAGTTTCCATCACTATCACATTCTCCTTCCACATCGGAATTTGAACTCTCCAAGTCACTAAGGGTAGTTGTTAGCACTTTACCCTTTCCTCTCAAATAGTTTGGACACTCTTTCTTTAGATGCCCATGGCCATTGCATTCATAGTACACAATTCCTTGGGTTGATGTTGAGTCTTTCCCATCCTTCTTCTTGAAGACTTTTTTGTCATTTTTGGAGGATAAGAACTTCGGCCAAACGACTTTCCATTGTTCATCATCTTAAGAAATTTTTGGAAGTTCTTTGCAAGATACGCCACCTCTTTTTCAACATCATCTTCATTGGAGGAATCACTAGTTCTCTCATTTATGCTTTTGAGAACAAGTGATTTGCTGGACTTGTAAGAGGGCAGTCTGAGTTCATAGGTTTGAAGAGAGCCAATAAGCTCTTGAATCTTGATCTTGTCCAAATCTTTTCTCTCCTCAATGGCGGTGACCTTAGTCCGAAAACTTTCAGGTAAGGATCTCAAGACTTTCCTCATCACTTTGGCGTCTTTAATCTTCTCTCAAAGATTGAGCTTGGTAATAACAATCTCATTGAGTCTCCCATGAAATGAATCAAATGACTCATCTTCACTTCCTCAAATCGAGTAGTGAGCAGTTGAAGCTTGTTGTCCTTGATAGGCCAAAAACGTATTGACCCCTTTGTGATAAATTAATTGATTAATTAGCCAAGTTATTAATTAATCAAATTAACATGCAAAATGCGTGGTTGCACAAACAAATCACCAATAAACTAAATATGCAGCAGAAAATAAATGACACGATGATTTGTTTACGAATGGGGAAAACCTAACCGCAAAAACCCTATCGGGTGATTTTCAGGTCACCACTCCCGAAACTCCACTATTATCACAACAAGCGGTTACAAGTAAAGGAATCCCAAGTACCTTACCAACCTACAGTTGAACCCTTACCCCAATACCCAATTGGACTTGTTTTGTAGTGACAGTTCCCCTTTCGATGCACGGCTCCCAAGTACGTGACTAACAAATTGTGCGGATCCCAGTACGCGACTTCAATCACCAACTAAGAAGGTTGTTGGCTGCAAAGTTCTTCAGTTCATCCACACGATGAAGATCAAGAAGATGCTTGGTTACAAAACCCTACGGTGCACATACACAACAACTTCTTCAAGAGAAAGAGATGAACTAGGGCAAGAACTTCATCTCCGGTCATAATTTGCTTGAACAGAGTTTTCTCAATGCTTGTGCAACTTGTGAACTCCTTGATGGCCCTTAAAATAATCCTTTTATATGTTTAGGGTTAGGAGAAAAGAAGACCTAAACACATAATCACAGATTCCAAGAAATCAGATCAGAATTCTGAATTTCTTAAATCTCGACAAATAAGCTGTCGAGAAGCTGTCGAGCCACGGGCTAAACAGCTTCCTCAAACCTCGATAGATGCAGCTGTCGAGACAGCTGTCGAGCTTTAATGAATTTGCACTTCTCAGCTTGTTTCTTGGACAGACTTGATGACTTCAACACTTGATCTTGAAACTTTGTTTCTTGAAGTATTTGAACATATCCTAGAACTACCTAATTACAAGTAAAGTGCGTTTTGTCAAAGGATTAGTCAATTACATAAAATCGTGACATATGTTCTACACACGTGAACCACATATGTCCTAACAGTCCTTGACCTTCTTGGTTCCTTCATAGGTGGTCTCAAGAATGGTCCATGCCTCTTTGGTGGTCTTCACATAAGATATCATGTAAAATTAATCAGTAGAAACACCACAAAAGATAGAATTAATAGCTTTGCTATTAGCGTTTGCCAAAGCAAGTGTAGCCTTATCCCATTCGGATTTGATTGTTGTGGGTCTCACCTAACTATTCTCAACGGAATCCCAAACAGTCTCATCAATAGCACATAGAAAAGCACGCATATGTACTTTACAAAAAGCATAATTACTCCCATCAAAGTAGGGAGGTGCATTAAGGGATTGAGATCTATCCATCTCAAACGGGATCCAACAAAGTGTACCCTCTCTAATACCAAATGAAAGCTCAAATTAGTGTGAAAACACTTAAGCTTGTTAAGACCCCAATTTTAAAATTACGACTAGATTGCTTTTACTCTAACTTAACAAAGAGCAGAACAAGAGTAAATATGCGCAATAAACCGGTAACACTACTCTAAGCCATATTCAACCACAATGAACAATAAAAGGAAAGCTTAAAGAGTAGGGAAGAGAGATGCAAACACAAGATAACACCAAGACGTGTTATCGAAGAGGAAACCAAAGAACTCAGCAAAAAACCTCTCCGCGGCACTTTAAGTCAAAATCGATCCACTAGTGAATAAAGTTGTGTTGATACCATATTTTGTCCGCCCTCGATTTGTGTGCCGAACCCGAAAAATCCAACAATGTTATTTTCTCTCCATGGGGTCACAAGAACATATATAATGGCGTGGCGCAATCCGTTCGGATATTAGAGCGCTCAAAGTGCCTTTTTTAGCCAAAATGACTAGCCCCTAGTTAACTCTAGGTGACCAATGGTCAAACAAGGTCAAAATCCTCACAAAACAACATTTTTCATGGTTTTATATCAAACCCGAGGTCCTCAGAGATTTTTAGCAACTTTGACCAAGTTTGACCTGTAGTTGACTCTTGGTGGGCCTTAGAAACCCTAATTTTGAACCCGCCATCAGAAAGGGTTGAAACCAATGCCATTGTGAAGATTATCAAATTCTTAGTCTAACCACTATTCATGGGTCGAAATTGGAGTTAAAACAGTTGAGATATCAAGAAAATTGTGAAAAATGCGTTAGCACACTTCCCGAGGTCATAACTTTTGATCCAACCAATGGAATTTTAATTTCTTTAGTTTTATGAAAACTAGACATCCAAAGATTTCCAAGGAAACCAATATTACCTCAATCGGAGTTCGGAAAGACCTCTAAATGCATGTCCGAAGTTAGAACCAAAAAGTGCAATAGGACGAATTTGTCGATGTTACGATGACATCAGCTCGGTGCACCTTGTTAGGCCACTAGGCCCAGCTGGCACACCTACAAGGTGCGCTGTACCTTGGAAAGTGTGCCAAGGGCTATAAATAGCCCTTAACACCCCAGATTGGACCAGAACCGAAAAATTGGGTTTTTGGGAGCTGTTTGGGCGTTTTTTGGGCATTTTTCCTTTCTTCCTAACACATTTCTCCACCAAAAATACACAAAAAATATATCAAAACTTCTTGATTCTTCTCTCTTCACCAAAAACATAAGGTATTGTTCTTACCCCTAATTTTCCTCTCCTTGGTTCCATACCTTGGATTTAAGGTTTAGGGGTGTGGATGTAGCTTTTTAGCTACAATCAACACCCCTTTCTTTCCAAAGCTTTTTTCAAGATTTTCCTTGCTTATTTTTGCCTTAATAACATGATTTATTGCTTTATCTAGCATGTTTCTTGCTTTATTTTTTTCCTAGCGTGTTTTTAGTTTAGATCCATGTTCTTCCATGGTTGTTTATATGTTATTTTTCTTGATTTACATGCTTTACGCTTTATGCCATGCTTTCTATGCTTAGATCTTCTCTTTCCTATGTTTTTGATGATAGATCCACATGCTTCCATGTCTGATACCATGTGTTCGTGTTTAGATCTATCTTTCCCATGTGTTGTTTGGCTTGATCCACATGTTTCTATGCTTGTTTACATGTCTATTTGTCTATCCTACATGCTTTATGCTTTATGCCATGTTTTCCTATGCTTTGTTCGTCTTTTTGTTCTATGTTGATGTTAGGGTCACATGCCCACATGCTTGATATCATGTCTATGGTTATGCCTTGCTTAGATCTACATGTTTGTATGCATGTTCTATGCTCCTATGCCTATGTCCATGTCGGTCACATGCTTGTATGCTTGGGTTTGCATTCTCCCATGCCTTTATGTTTATATTTACATGCTTAGATGTATATCCACATGCTTACATGCACATTTCCATGCTATATGGTTAGATCCTTGTCTTCACATGCTTATATGCTTGAATTCATGTTCTTCCATGTTTATGTGCTAGGCTTGTACATGTTGATGTGTATGTTTCTAGGCCTACTTGTCTTGACCTATGTTTTCACATGCCTATATGCTTGGATCTATGTTCTCTACATGCTTTATACTATCTTCCATGTGCTTGTGCACTCCATGCCATGTTTGTGTGCCTAGACCTAGGCTATGTTTGTCATGCCATGTGCTATTGTAGCCCTTTTGTCACTTTTGTCTCTCTTTCTTGTGTTTTGGCCAATTGGTAGGATTTAGATCTTGACCCCTTTATGGTCTTAATCATCATTCATACACCTTGGCCCATATCAAAGGGTTTGGATCATCCTTATTTGCATGTCTATGTTTGCTTGCTTCTATGCTTTATCTTCCATGTAAGCCTCTCTAGTTCTAGGCTTTGCCACGCTTGACGCCCTTGGCAGGTTTATGGTTGTGTGGTTACATCCGACACCCATAAGGCCTTGTTTGGATGTAGCCATTTGGGATGCATCACCATGATGCCGGTTGCTTCGTGCATACATTTCCCCTTTTCCGCTCCACGCGATGCAATGCTTGCCATGCTTGTTTGTGCCACCCGTTGGCTTTCTTTGCATCTTTAAACGCTTGCTCACATGTCCATCCATAGGTCTTACTTGCTAGTGTGCTATCCATGCTTCAACACAATGAAGTTATGAACATTCGATCCAAACCTACATTTGTCCCTCACAGACATCACCTTTTGTTTGCTTTCTTGCTTGTTTACTTGTTTGCTTGCTTTCTTGTTTCTTCGCTTGCTATGTCTATCATGCTTATCTGCTTTATGCCTCTTTTATATGCTCTTTGCATCTTTTCCTTCCATTGCTTGTCTGCTGGTTTCTTGTCTTTGCCTTTGCATGTACACACATGGAGTGAGGATGCATGGAGTTAGGGCACGGTCTCCCAGGTGCAAGCAAAATGGGCGAGGATGCGAGCATGTGGATATAAGCCAAGCGGCTATGTTCAGTAGATTTAAGGGTCTAGCCTCTCCCATTTGGTTATGTACTCTTTTAAACCACCTTCCTTCCTCCCCCCTTTCTCTCTTAGATGAGTTGTATTAGGTAGATCATGCCATGTACCATTCGTCCTCATCTCTAGAGTGTGGCGACCTCTATTTACTTTCCTACACCTATATTTTGGGCCATGCTCTAGGGATGTAGGCATTTACTTTCCTGTTCTGTGTGCTAGTATTGTGCATGATGTATGTATATATACTTGCTTACCCCTTCTGGTGTGATTGTCATAGTCTATGTCACCTAAGGCAAAGTGATGCCTGATTTCCGCCGCGAAAGTAAGGTGACATGTTGCTAGATTTTCGTCGTGGAAATATGGTATTTCGTCTGAATGCCTTAGGAAAGCATAGATTGGGACCACACCCATTCAAAAGCCAAACCTCAAAGCCCCCCATGTATGCAAAGCCCCGAAAGCCAATGCCAAAATCATGTTTTTTACTGCCAATCTCCGAAAATTAAGGTTTTATCAAAAGAAAGGACTATCCTTGGACAGGCGTTATGGGGTGCCTAACACCTTCCCCACATGTAACCAAACTTCCAGACTCAAGAATCAAGATTTTTTGCCATCCACATTAGATTAGGAAAAATTCCTTTTTTCTTTGCCTAGGATTGGTAATAAAATCAACTAGAAACAAGTGACCAATCACACCTTAGAAAAACCCAATGATTGGTTGCGACTTCACCTACTTTTGGTAATCCCTTAAAATTTGGCCAAGATTCTTGCCATACCTCCAAAGGTAGACAAATACCATCCTCCATCAAGAGAGAGAGAGAGCACTTGAAGCATCACGCAAACCACACGCACACAATCATTAAGAAAGGCCTCTAATGGGCCCCACGCACGTGGGAGCGTTGCCATGGCAGGTGGTTGAACGAAGGCCTGATGGTAGTTTTTTGTTTTGGGCCGGGCGTCGACAAGTTGGAGTACATGAATAACAAAAGACCCATCAAGCCTAGTCTACCCCATGTACTTGAGCCTTCCAAGCTCCTACTACCAATGGACTTCTCGGAGTCTTGTCTTCACTAGCTTTCCAGATCCCGCAATTCAGCCCGATTGCATCCGCCACTAAATGGCTCATTCCAATGTTTCCCAAAGGCACCAAAACTTGACTCAACACTCAAATTGGGTGTGGTAAGTGTTTGGGCTAAGAACCTTTCAAGGATGTAGAGATAGAGAGATAGGAGTAGAGGAAAACCAATAGAAAATGTGTAGATGATTGTGGATATAACAATCTCTAACTCTCAAGTGTTTTTGCTAAGGTTTTCTCTCGGAAAAGCACTCTTTACATTTCATGGGTAATGAGGGTATTTATAATGTGCGTAAAGAATTTGGTAAAGCACTTTATCTTTTTGCCAAACAGAGAGTTTCGCGGGTACCTCGCGAGATGGCTTTTCACGCGAAGTACTCGCGAATTTGACAGACTGACAAGACTCTTCAGCTTTTAATCATGTGCTTAACACGTGGCCCTCTGCGGGTTTCTTTCTCACGAGCTAGTCGCGAACTACACTGATCTTCTTTTGACACTTGATTCTTCACCAATCTCTTACACTCATCCCTTACAATTAAAGTGCACATAAATACAGGGAAATGATTGAAGAAATTACAATCAAATTTGGCATGGAATTAAAGCCAATAAAGGCTAGTTGCAAATTACAGCTTTACAAGCTCACAGATAGTCTTTGAAGGCAACAGTGCCACTGTAGAAGTGCAGAAGCGAATGGAGTCCATAATTGAAGCACTTAAAGAAAGATTCCCTAAATGGGAGACATGTGAGAAGGATTGAAGGGCTCCCATCAGGAAAGTCCTAATGAGGGATGAAGATGCATCAGAATTGAAGGTTGTGAAGGATTATGTCATGATGAAAGGAAAGCTATACTGCAGAATGCTTGGAGGAATCCTGTCAAGATGCGTGGGGCATGAAGAGGCCCAAAGAAAGCTAGAAGAAGTGCATAGCAAGACTAGTGGGTTCTGCAAAGAAGTCAGTTTGTATCGAAGTCTACAAAGAGCGGGTTTTTATTGGTCGAATATGAATAGGGAAGGGGATCAGATCTAGAGCCAGTGTGAAGCATGCCATTTGGCCATCAACTGAGAAGAGAGCTACGTTGTGTTCACCATAGAGGATTGGAGAAGCCTATTTGTAGGAAACTTGGCAGAAGGAATCTTATTGCAGAAGCACAAAGAGAGGTACAAGCTTAGAAAATTGGTAACCTGCTACTTCCTACACGAAGGAGTTTTATTTATGAAGGGATATGATAGAGACCCACTACGATGTCTAGGGCCAGAAGAGGCCGGGGAGATGCTAAAGGAAGTTCACTCAGGCGAACGCGGGGAACAATAGGGGAGAAAGAAGTTGAACTGATGCATCTAGAGGATGGGCTACTACTGACCCACTATAAAGAAGGATGCAGTAGAATTTGTGAAGAAAAGTCACGGTTGCTAGGTGCAGGCCAATTTGATCCATACCCACCTACAGAGCTTGCAAAGCATGATTACGCCATGGCGCTTCCATAGATGAGGGTTCGATTTGGTGGGACTAGTCAACCCACCTTCGAACGGGTATATTTGAAACTTAGTGGCTACGAAATATCTCACCAAATGGGCAAAGGTCATACCACTGCGTAAAGCCACCGGAGGAGCCGTGGCAAACTTTATCAAGGAAAATATAATTGTTCGTTTTGGAGTACCCCGCAGAATTATTAGTGACAATGGCACACCTATCGTGAATAGGGAAGTTAGAAAGATGTTGGAATTCTATCAGGTAAAGCATCACCAGTCATTGCCCTATTACCCGCAAGGGAATGGGCAAGTTGAAGCGACGAACAAGACCCTCATCAAAATCATCAGAAAAAAGAGCCAAGAATACAGCGGAGGCTGGGTAATGCACCTGACAGACCTGTTGTGGGCTTACCAGAGTTCACCAAAATCTGCCTTGAGATTCTCTCCTTTCTCCTTTGTATACGGAATAGAAGCTATCACCCTAGTAGAACTAATGATACCTTCTCCAAAGGGTATGCAGATGCAAAAGAAAGATAAGGAAAGGAGGTCTTTGTGACATAAAGGTGTGAGGATTTGGAAGGATTAGATGAGAAGAGGGAAGAAGCCCAAGAACGTGGCTGCAGATACAGGTAGAAAATGGCAAAAGCTTATGGCAGAACCATTAAAGAAAGAGTATTTGCGGAAGGCTAGCTAGTGCTTAGAATAGCAGACCATGTCAAAAGAGGATTGCCAAGACCATCTAAGTTTTCACCTAAGTGGGAAGGTCCCTTCGTGGCAAGGGAGGCTAATGCGAGCGGATATTATCGCGGGGCCCAAATGGATGGAAAAGATCTCATGGATCCTATCAACGGCAAGTGGCTTAAGCGTTATTACATGTAGGAAATGCTATGTATCTTTCATTTTCTTCCTTGTTTTTTTAATTTCCTCCAAGTGACTACCCTTGCAAGGGATGTTATGTCACAAGAAAAACAATATAGTTTGATTAACTTTAGCCTCTAAGTAAATAATGACATAGCTCCTTTGGGAGGTTAACATTACACTTAGTCTAGTGTACACCATTATCTAGAATCATGTGTAGCCATATTTCATCTCCCTTATAGTGTTTAAACTTGTAGTACCATGAAACAAAATACCCTCCATTGGGATTGCGAGGCATATACGCCAAGACGAGGTGTTTGTTCACACTACTTTAAACGGGTAAGTTCAATCTTGTAGTACTATGAAGTAAACACCATCCTTTGGGATCGCGAGGCATATACGCCAAGACAAGGTGCTTACCCACACTATTATGAGCTGATAATGGAGGCCGTGAGATCCAACCCTTGTATCTCTCTCCCACTAGATATTTTAAAAGAAAGGTTTTAATTAGAAATCATGTGTAATCTCATCACACATAGCCTTGCACTTTTAAATGTGAAAACACTTAGTGAAAATTCAAAATTCATAGCTTTCGATCGATCGAATGTATCCCTCGATCGATCCAAATCTTGAAGAAAATCTTAACAAACTTTCTACAAGACTCGATTGCTACTTGATCGATCAATAAAGATCATTTGATCGATCGAAAAAAATTCTCGACCAATCGAAAATTTAAAGAAAATCATCACAAACTTTTTGTCCAGTTTGATCGACTCTCGATTGCTAGTCGATTGATCGAAAAGGAACATTCGATTGATCCAAAATTAAATTCGATTGATCAAAATATGTGATGAAAACTTCCAAAAAGTTTCTGTCCCACTCGATTGATCGAAAGTGATTCTCAATCTATCGAAGCTTGTGAAACCGAATTTTCAAGAATTTTCACCAAATAGTTTTCAACGGTTTTTCATGAACAAACTACCATCATATGAACATAAGAGATTGAATTTAGGATCAAAAACTAAATTTCATTGATGCTATAACCTTAAAGTTCAATCTAAAATACTTAATATCAAACTTAAACAACATCATAACATTAATATCAGTTTTTATCAAAGAATAATTTCAATAACCATGCAGAAAATTGATCGTAGAATCTTCTAGCATCATGAAATTACTATCTTTGATTCCAAAACTCACAAAACATGTTATACAAATTCGAAATTGAAGACCGCTCTGATACCAATTGTAGGAAAAACATAGTTTGTATCACATACAAAACATACATAGTGGAAAATTAACGGATCTACTTCATTCGCAATTGATAACATGTACTATGTAAATTTCAGAATTTAAGAATATGAGAGCGTACCTTGGTGCAGTGAAATTCAAAACCAAAGATTAGAAGTATTTGGGAACACTTTTAATCTACATTCCAATTCCGCTTATGCCCAAGAAGTGTGGTCTCTCAATTAGTTTATATGTATGTGCTCAAGGGAGAATAAGAGAGAGAGTGGCTTACACTCACATACAGACCATTTTCATACATTACAAAATTTAGTATGTTTCTCTCCTTATATATGACTGATTATCTAATTGGGCTAGCCTTTTGGGCCATTTCAATTGGGCTTTAGTATGTGGCTTGGAGTGGGACCAAAAGGGACAAATACGACACTAGCTCCAATGGGTTTTGTGCCTTTCTATCAACTCTTGATAAGCCCAAAATTACCATTAATTATATTTAATACCACTATATAAATATAATTGCACTCTAGGCCTTATTAATAAATTATTTCCCAAGACATTACTATACATTCAACCCCTTCATTAAAATATTCCTAGTAATACAAAGTCATGAATGTTGACTGCCACTTTGAAGATTACTACATCTTAATCCCTGAGTACTGGTTTAATCCTTTAAGTTATTCATCATATATTTATGAAATTCAATTTCATAAATATATACTTTAGTAACTTCTTACTAAAGTGGTTAGGCCTAATACTCTGAATAACCAAACCCATTAAATTTATCTTAAGGGAATATTTTATATCTCCGTTAAGAGATTATGAATTCCATCTTGAGAATATATGTTCCTTCAACATTAAATGTGGCTACTTAACATACTGAGGTTTTGATCGTGATTTTAGATCTCACTCTTCATATATCAAAGCAACCTACACTTCATGATCAGGTTCATTATTCTCTCAGGAATGAGACTTCATGTAAATAGAAGTTGTGAGATTTATTATTCATTTGACAGTTGTTAGTAGAATAATAAATCTCATAGCGGTCTAGTTCAATATGTCTTAACACTTAAAACATATCAACATATCAACTAGAAGTATTCACTTCCATGATCAAGACAAATCATCTTAGTTGATATGTTATAGTGTTCACAGATGAAATGCCCAATTTCATCACTGACTACGAAGTAAAATTCTGAGTTTACAAAGAACTTGTGATTTATACCTTCTGTGACTAAATCACATAAATCACATACTATGCATCTCATAGACTATATGATAATGTCCAAATATTCATGTTACCATTATTTTAGATAATAATAAAACAACTTTATTAATCACAACATACTATCATACATAATGTCATACATAGCATTATTTAATAGGATTTAAAGGGCATATATCCAAACATTGGGACCGGTAGGAATGGGGGTTGTGGGCTCCGTAGGAACTGCTGCAACCTTAGGCTTCTCATAAACATCCATGACTACATGACAAGGGTAACATGCAAGGAAAATTAGAGAATGTACAAGGAATGACAGGAAATGAAGAAAAAAAAGATACAACAGAGATTGAGAAATACTTACCCATAGCCTCCACCTTGTGCTTAGCATCAGAAGCCTAATTGGAATCAGATACCCGTGTCTTCATAACTGGCTCATCGTCAGAATCCTTAAGAATATCCTCAGAGCCCTCATCAGGATATAAGTCACCATCGGGCCCTTGGGTGGTAGAGGTAGGAATCGAGGACGGGGTGACCACTAATGAGGACCCATCCTTGATGGCCCAAGAAAGGTCAGCAAAAGGGTCACTAGCAGAAATGATGGGTGGAGGAGTAACTGGAGAGGCACTTTCAGCCTGAGTCATCACCGGGGAAGTGTCTCCCTTTGGGGGAGTAGTAGGCTTAGCAGAAACAGGGGTGGACTCCACAATGATGCCTCCCTCCACAGGAGTACCCTCCTCAGCAGGAATGGCCTCAGAAGGAGGAACTGAAGCCTAAGCTGTAGACACTTGATTTTGCATCCATAATTTAATTTTGGAAGATGACTGAAATGACCATTCTAAATACCCAAAAATCATAGTTGCATTACATGCATTAAATCATTCAATTCTAACTGTCGCGACAGTATGCCTGATTCCCAAATTGGACCACTGGATTGAAAGATCTCATAAGATCATGATTTCACAGTCTGCATGCATTGTATGGGGGTGAAGCTGCTCGCGTGTGATTAATTGAAATTAATTTTGATTGGTTAATGATTAAAATTAATTAAATGAATTTTTGTGATTGGTTAAGTATTTTTCTTAAAGTGATATTTGTTGCATGGGATTTAAACAAATAAGCTGATAATATTTAAAAATTGTAGATAATTAGGCTTTTGGGATAATTATATTCAAAATAATTATTTTAAAAATCCAAATGATCACTTTGGGATGAGGTTTATCATGAAAATAACTCTAAAATTCATCCAAATACAGTTTTAGACTTGGAAAAGACTTCAAAAACATGCTAATCAAGTAGCAGATTTCAAATTTCCCTTCATTTATCAAAATTTCAGTTTAATATGAATTTTGAGTAAAAAGATATGATTAAAATATTGAAACTTTTTCTGATTTGAAAAATCAGCTTACATTTATCCAAATCTCCTTTTTTTGAGGATTCTTACCATACGTTTTTTTTTTTTTTTTTTTTTTTTGCTTATTTTTTAAGCTGATTGGACTTAATTTTTAAGCAAACCTAGCTTATTTTCTAAGCAACTAAAACCTTTATAAATAGGGAACTAGAATCAGAAATTAGGACCTCACTTTTTCTGACTTCTCTCCCCCCTTACGTTAAAGAAATTCTAGAAGCTTTGCTTTAGGAATTTATTTTTTGTTAAGAGGCTTCACCTAAATCCTTAGAAATTCACTCTCTTTGATCTTTGGGATAGTTCTCCGCTAGTGGATTAAGTTCATGCAGGTATAATTCTAACTTTGTTTCCATAACTTGCTTTCATATATGCTTTATTTTACATGGATGTGATGTTGTTTCTTTAATGTTTAGATAACCATGTTTCTCATATGTTATTACATATTCTCTTTTGCTTTCAAAAAAATTCACATGATTAATTGATGAGCATGCCTAGATCTAGGGTTGAATCGTTCCTTAGTGTAAGGACTCAAATATCAAACAGCCCACGCCCATTTAGAATAGTGAGGTTTGCACAGTTCAACTAGGCCTAAATCAATATATTTGTAAGAGAGTGGATCAAACAAAAAGGGAGGGCTTAGCCCAAGGACAAAAACAGGGAAGAAAAACTAAAAATCATGGATTAATCTATGTAATAGGCTTATTACAAGCTTGCCTGAGGAGGCAAATAATACATAAAATGAAACACTGTTCATGCTTTTCTCTCAATGTTCTTGTTTTAATGTCTATCTCCCTATCTCCTTTTTTCTTTCTTTCTTGTGCCCCCCCTTTATCTGGAAGTTCCCTTCTCTTATATACTCCTCAGTCCTTCGCATCTTGGCCCCTTATCTCCACCTACCCAGGCTCTCACCATGACATCTGTCCCTTCAAACTTCTACTGAAGGTGGTAGAAGGAGCTGCTTATTTGTGACTTCCACTGTTCAGGTCACTTCCTCATCAATGTAGCTGATAAAGATGTTCCCAACCATTTAATGCGGAGGTAGTAGACTCACTCCAACTAGAAACTTCCCCTGTCTTCCATGATTCTCTCTCTACACCCTAGCTTTTTCATCCTAACCTCCCAAAAGTCTTTTGTCTCTTCTCCTCTCCTCGAGCAGGTTCTTTCTTCAAACTCAGGATACCTTAATAAGAACAACAATAGCTTAACGTTGCTATTAACTCTGAGGTAAAAAGCGAAGTTTTAGTTAGGCAATTGTACTTGATATGTGCCCATGTGTGTTCTCACGTGATGACGTTCTTTCACCTATCTCCAGCACGCTCCTAACACTTCGGTATCCATGATCTCACATTTATGGTGTCAGGCGGCTGCTTGTCCCCCCACATTCTGCATAGAGACGGCCAGCTTCGGGCTGTACACGTCATTCTCGGATTCAAACCACTCTCCAAGCACTTCCAAAGTCCGAAGAACGTCATTAGAGCTAAAGACCCGCAGTTAGTTAATTGACGTAGCAGTCCCAGGCTTTCAGTTAACTAACTCTCCTCCAATTGGAACCTCAGACGCTCAACTCCTAGCCCCACTCGTAGCCAAACTCCTCTACTCCTAGGAGCCTCCCATACCTTTAGACGAAGAAGCTAAGAAGCCCACTCTTGAACCTGTCCAGGAAGTAACAGACAAAGACTTCGAGGTCTTCTACCGACAAGAGGACCTCGAGGACGCTCCTAGTACCTCACACCACCCTTTACATCTTGCTCAATTTAGCACTAACCAAGAGGGAGTTAATATTCCAGAAGGAATGGGATTCGAAGAAAAGACTCCAGACCTCCTAGCTTCGCTAATAGCCCATCCCAATGGTGCCTTGACCACCAACTCCTACTCTAATGCGTGCATCCTCTGGTGATGCCACGGATAAAAAGTGGAAGAGGGGCCAAGAAGGCAAGGCCCCTAAAGGTGCTAAGGAAGGAGAGATCATCCACTCCTCTTAGCAGCCCCCAGCTAAAGAGGCCCGAACAACCAGGGCCCAACAGAAGAAAGGTACCTCCCCTGGGACCTTAAAAGAATCCGAAGAGGAGCAACCACCTAAACCTTTTGCTTAGAGACCCTCCTTCACGTTGAGCTCAGGTGGTTAGGTGATGAATGGTGCCAACCTAAGAGACCCCCGAAAAGGCAGGTCAGGCCTTGTGGCAGAGTGCCTGGAGAAAGCTTTGTGCCTGCCCGAAGACATGCAGGAGCTCAGGTCCTTCAGGAAACGTGAGGTTTTCTTGTCTCTAAAACGAGACCTTACAAAGGTATATAATCACCTCCCTTTTCTCGTAAATTAAAATAACATATGTATGAACAATAATTGGTATCAATCTTGTAGTCTGTCCAAGCAGCTTTCGTGGTCGAGGAATGGGTAGACCACGCTTTGAACCAGCTGGACGCAACTGAGAAGGCCTACACCGAGGTTAATAAGAAGCTCAACGAGACTCTTTCCCAACTGACCGAGGTAGAAAAGGCTTAAAAGAATGCTAAAGCTGCCTTGAACAACTTTGAAAAACAAGCTACAAAGTCCCTAGAGGCTCAGAAGAAGGCTAAAAACAAGCTGGCCTTAAACATGGTGGAGCTTAAATAGCTGCAAAAGCAACTGGAGGCCAAGGATGCTGAGAAGGCTAAGGTCGAGCAAGCGGCCTATGATGCAGGCATGACTAAGACTACCCAAAGTCTTACTACCTAATTTAGGGATGTTGCTCGGGCCTTTTGCCTTAAGGTGTGGGGTCAGGCCTTCACTGTAGCTGGGGTCAGTACTGAGTCAGAGCTTAGGGCTCCTAATAGGGTATACTATCCTCCAGCCCTACGCCTAGCCCCTAGCCTTTCTCATCCTTCAGCGGACCCTAGCTCTGCCCCCACTTCTTCCTCAACCTAGCCTGCCACTACACCGTCTGCCACACCAGCCAAAGAGAAAGTGAAAGAGCAGCCAGCTCCAGTAAATGTTGTAGAGGTGGAGACAGAGGAAGCAGCTGAAGTGGCTCAAATGAAGAGGAAAAAGAAGGAGAAAGAGCTAGAAAAGAAGGGAGG
This sequence comes from Quercus tomentella, assembly GCA_028535165.1. Taxonomy (NCBI): domain Eukaryota; kingdom Viridiplantae; phylum Streptophyta; class Magnoliopsida; order Fagales; family Fagaceae; genus Quercus; species Quercus tomentella. The sequence goes on along the minus strand of JAPQVY010000133.1, from coordinate 48,891,971 downwards.
GAAAGAGAAAGAAACATCAACGTAATTTAGTCCTAGGTTTAGAAGCAATTAGGCAACTGCATAATTGGGCTTGAATTTAGTTGATGCCCCTTTTCTCTTTTGTTGTACTCCAATTCCCAAACTTCAATGAAAAAAGTTGAACTTTATTTTATAAATTTTCCTCTATATAAGTTTTACTTGTCTGATTGTATTTCATGCTATTTTCTTTTCCTTATAACAGCTGCAACATACTAACCTTTGACTAACTTAATCAACTCCTCTTGCTTTACTATTCAATCTGATACAAATTTTAAGAAAATTACTAGACTAACTCTTGGAACTTAACAAAAATTTCAAACAACACTTACCTCAATTTGGACTTGGAACTCCAAAAGACCAATCTGCATTGTACTTGTAACCCGAGGATGCAAGCAAGCTCCATAATTTTACTCCATACTTAGACAATTCCATGCGAAGGCTAACTTCTCCACAATTTGTGACCTAAGGGACCAAACCTAACCTAGATCCTGGCAAACACTTAGAAGCTTTTTATATAAATGTTAATTTTCCCAAGGCTTGTGACCTGAGGAGTTTTTGTTTAACTCTTAGAACTTTCCATACAAAGGTTAATTTACCCAAGGCTTGTGACTCGAGGAGTCGAACAAGGCCAAGGTTCTGTTTACACTTAAAGACTGTCCACACAAATGTTAATTTACCCAAGGCTTGTGGCCCGAGGAGTTAAACAAGGCCGAGGTTTTGTTTAACACTTAAAGGCTTTCCACACAAAGGTTAATTTACCTAAAGCTTGTGACTCGAGGAGTCGAACAAGGCCGAGGTTTTGTTTAACACTTAAAGGCTTTCCACACAAAGGTTAATTTACCCAAGGCTTGTGACCCGAGGAGTCGAACAAGGCCGATGTTCTGTTTAACACTTAAAGACTTTTCCCAAAAAATGATTACCTCACCAATTGCATCCACAGTAAAGTGCAAATAAATCAGACATGAATAACAAAGAAGTTCACATCATTAATAATAATAACGCCGTAAATTATTTACATTCCAAGGACGTGGAATTACATTTTCATCCAGGTCTTCCAAATAGTAAGCCCCAGTACTAGCCATCGAAGTTATCTTGTATGGTCCTTCCTAGTTGGGACCCAATTTTCCCCAGGCTGGGTTCTTCGCCATCCTCACCACCTTTCTCAAAACTAGCTCTCCTGGAGCTAATGGTCTCAACTTCACTCGTCATATCCTTGCTTAAGCCTCTGCTGATAATGTGCCATTTTCATTGCAACCACTTCTCTTCTTTCCTCAACCAAATCCAAGCTGTTCGAGAGCAAGCGGTTATTCTTCTCAATGCCAAACTGATCAGTTCTTAGGGTCAGGAACCCGGACTCAAGAGGGATTACTACTTCTGCCCCATAGGTCATTGAAAAAGGAGTTTCTCCTGTTGATCTTCGGGGGGTAGTATGATAAGTCCACAGCATATGGGGTAACTCATCCATCCATTTTCCTTTTGCAACATCTAACTTTTTCTTCTACCCAGACAATATGACCTTATTGGTAGCCTCGGCCTGGCCATTCCCTTGAGGATAAGTAGGGGTAGAATACCTGTTCCTAATCCCCAATTCCCCACAATATCTTCGAAAGACTTTACTATTAAACTGAGGCAGTAGACTAATGCGGAGGCAGTAGACTCACTCCCATTGGAAACTTCCCCTATCTTCCATGATTCTCTCTCTACACCCTATCCTCTTCATCCTAACCTCCCAGAAGTCTTTTGTCTCTTCTCCTCCTCTCCTCGGGCAGGCCCCTTATTCGGACTCAGGATACCAAAATAACAACAACCATAACTTAACGTTCCCTTCCTCTGTCTTCGAGCTCCCACACTTAGGATTTTAGATCTGCAATTTTTCTTTGTGTTTTTATGAAACTAAAATCAGATCTGTAATTTTTCTCATGTTTTTCTTAAACTAAAATCAGATCTGCAATTTTTTTTTCATGTTTTTCTTAAACTAAAGTCAGATTTGCAATTTTTTTCATGTTTTTCTTAAACTAAAATCGTTGGAAAATTAAGACCTCGGTTGATATAATTAACAAGTTTTAAACCCAAGTTGTTAATTAGATTTATTATAAATAAACCTTGTTAAAACAAACTAACATCAATATCATGTCAAAATCATGCAGTAGAAAAATAAATAAGACAAGATATGATGACCCAAGAAAACCAATGAAACAAACTAGTTTCATAGTAAAAAAACTTGGGGAAAACCTTCCCAAAAAGCAATCCACTATAGAAAAGAGAAGTTTCAAATCTAATACAAAACCTTTGTCCCTAGACTCTCTAATCCCCGTAGATGAACTCACAGCAGAAACCTTTTACCGCTTCAGAACCTTTGAACTCTTCAATATATGAACGCCACCCTTTTTGATGCACGAATCCCAGTATGTGACTAGCCAATTGTGCGGATCCCAGTACGCAACTTAAGCACCAACTTGAAGAAGAAGTTGGCTGCAAAGTTCTTCACTTCATCAACAATGAAGATCAAGAAGCACTTGGTTACAAAACCCTAAGGTGCAAAGACGCAGTAGCTTCTTTTAGAGAGAATAAGGCATCGGTCATCTTTTGCATATGTTCTCCTTGTATTCTCTTATGTGACGGCCTCTAAAATAAGCCTTATATATGTCTAAGGTCGTGAGAAAAGAAACCTTACACAAATACATAAGCATGGGCCAAAAATCATATCTGAAAATCTGAATTCCCGTAACCTCGATAGATACCTTGATAAATAGTATCTGTCGAGCCTCATTAAACCTCAATAGATAGCTATCTCTTGAGCAGCTGTTAAGCTATCTGTCAGCAGGTGTCGAGCTATTTGTTCAGCTTTAGTGAACAACTTTTCTTCACTTGTTTCTTGGTCCAATCTTCATGGCTTTAATACTAGACTTGAACACATGTTTCTTGAAGTATTAAACACATCCTAGATCTACCCAAACATAAGTAAAGTGTGTTTTGTCAAACGATTAGCCAATTACATAAAATATGTCCTTAACAATCTCCCCTTTTGGCAATCAGTGACAAAACCACAACAAACAAATGAAATGTGAGAGAAGTCATAAATCACTCAACTCATATTCACTTGTTGAATACAATAAAATCTATCCTAACACAAACTCTTGAAAAACTTTGCAAGAAGAGAGTTCATGACAAGAAGACTTTGACAACCTGTATTTCTGAAACACTTTAAATAAAACTCATCAAGGCATCTTAGTGTGAAATAGAAATAATAGATTGCATACAAGAATAAGAAACATATGTATAAAGATAGAAAAGAAACAACACATGTAAAGGTAGGTGAAGAAGACATACATTATCATATATATATATATATATATATATCAAAGATAAGCACAATGTATGTAAACATGGTCACAAGACCGGTGTACAAGAAGAAGGAGGTAAGCACTCCCCCTAACAAGATGAAACACATCTCCCTCTTACAGAGGCATGTATTTCTCTCCCTAACATGTAGAATCTTCAAAAAGAAACCACATATTCTCCACAATTTCTCCCCCTTTTTTGTCATGATTGACAAAGGGTACAAGAAGCTAGAAAGCTTCACCCGAGAAACATAAAGATGATCAAAGATGATTAAGAGGGTACAAAGAATCCATAAAAATGCATGAATGTAATGAAACAAGATGCTATGGATGACAAGATAATAGAAAGATGCAAAACATGTGAAAAACAATGCATGCAAGAAAATCTCGATCGATTGAGAGGTGTCAAGATGCTATCGAGTAGACAGGAGATTTCTCGATCAATCCACCTAGCTATAGAGAGGTGTCGAGATTGCGATAAAAATCAACTGAAGAGCTCGACAGATATGCCAGGTATCGAGAGGTGTCAATGAGGTGTCGAGATTGCTTAAAAACAGTTTTTCAAGAAGAGAAAAACACAGATATGAATGCAATCAAGCGTGCAACTCAACCAAGGATCCAAACAACCTTTTAAGTTCTCAAAATCATCTCTCAACAACAATTTTAAGCACATAGATCCCAAAAACACACACACACACACACACCAAACAAGTCTCACAAATTTTATATTTCAAAAACAAGTCAAGACAGTTTAGTAAGCATACATTAACACATGTAAACCTTGTGATGGCCAAATCATATTATACTTGCACATGTATCAGGAGTAGCAAAGAATATTGCGTGTTGTGTGTGAAAAACATTGCAAGATTGCATAAGTGTATACATGTTATGACGATTTGAGATATGAGAAAATCACTTTAACTCACACACAATCATAACTGTTTGATGGGGACTATCACCTTCAAGGTACATCCTATAACTCCCACATCTCCTAGAATACATGCTTGCAATCATACTTAAAGCTTTTTGATCTTTTTGCTTTTTATTTTTTCTTTGCATATTTTTCTTTTTAAGCAAATCATGCATGGGCATATAAGAGAGAGAAAAGAAATACCCAATGATGTTAAGCATCTGACATTCCAATTTTGCTATGCCTAAGCACACAAATGTCATTGACATTACACTTTTACTATGCCAAAGCATACAGATGTCATTTCATGATTGGCAGGCAACAGTGGTGAGATAGTTATTTATGTCTTTCTCTTAGGATTTTCTAGTCATTCTCGTCAAAAAGAGTGATACGAGTGTTAAGTACAAGAGATTACTTAATATTACTCATCACAAACAAGAGCCACAAAGCTCACTTGCTTAGTTGTGCATATGCTCATCTAAGCTACAAAAGATACAAAGTTTAGAAAACTTTGTTTCAATGGCCATCCAAGGTACACAAGTACCAATGTACACAAACACACACTGTTTTTGTATTTTTTTTATTTTTCAATTTTATTTTGAAAACCAACAAAATAAAGACTAAACAACTAAACAAAAACAGACAAACAACATGAAGGCATGAAAGAAAGATGCATATGTAAGAAAGCATGATAGAAAAATACAGATGCATGAAAGCATGATTTCAAAAGCAGATAAGAAATCAAGCAAAGAGAGTCCTACTTTAGATAGAAAGAATTAAAGCAGAGGATAGATAGAAAAGACAATTAAGCCTTAGGCTCTTTTCTCACCCTCACAGCACGAGTCTTTGGTCGTGAAGATGAAAAGGCATGTGTCCTAGTATGTCTACTAAAGGACATAGAAGAATTAGAATTCTTCTGAAATTGAGTTAAAAAGTTCAAAGCTTTTAATAACTCTCCAAACAGAGGTGTAGGTCCTTGAGAGGAAACCTGTGACCGTTTGGACAATTGCTTATGAGGATACAACTTAAAGTAATTAGGACGAATGTGTCCAAAAACACCACATTTGTGACAAACATGAGGTCTAACAAAGGATTTAGAATTAGTCAAATCAATTTTAGATTTCATACCTTTATCACCTTTCTCAAGTTGGAGCACAAAGACAGTCTTTGATGCAAAAGCCATGGAAGAGGAGGGGTTGGAGGAAACAGCATATCCTAAGCCAGTCTTAGAACTAGGCTTCTAAGCACTCAATTCCTCATCAAGCTTTGCACTAGACATCCTTTCTATTTGAGTCCTACCTTGACTATGCTCTACCTCAAGATTCTTGACCTTCTCTTCTAATGAGGCGTTCTACACAACAAGAGTCTCAACTAACCTTGTAGCCTCATCTAGTATGACTAACAGATCAGCTTTTTCAGTTTGTACCTCATTAAGCTCTTTTCTACAAAGATGAGAAGTCTTTTCAGATTTTATAGATTCAGTGCATAGCTTATCCTAGGCTTCTTAAAGGGTCATCTTCTTGGGTACTTCATCATTAGAAGAGTCCTCACTATCACTAGCACTCTCCACAATCACCTTTTCGGTTGAGGCAGCAAAGGCCATAACGTGACTACATTCATCCACATACTCATCAGAAGAGTCATTCTCAGTATCACTCTAGGTAGCAATCAACCCTTTATCTTTTGAATTCTTGGTCTTTTCCTTTATAAGATAGTTTGGGCACTCTATCCTTATATGACCAAAACCTTTGCACTCATCGCATTGGATAAGGGGTTTCTCATTCTTGACCTTCCTTGAGGATTTAGATTTCCTAGGAGGTTTGCCCTTATCCTTTTTCCTAAATTGAAGAAGCTTGATAATCTCATCAGTTATGAAGGTTAGATCCTCATCCTCATCATCATCTTCATCTTCATCTTCAGAGTCCTCAATCTCTTCCTCTATACCCTTAAGAGCCAAGTTTCTACTCTTTCCACATTTTCCCATTGAGCCTAATCCCATCTCATAGGTTTGAAGGTTCCCTACAAGCTCAGTCAAAGGAATTTGATCAATGTCCTTAACTTCTTCAATGGCAGTGATCTTGGCATGGAATCTTTCAGGTAAGGACCTAAGGATTTTCCTAACAATTTTGGATTCCATAATAGATTCTCCAAGATTGAAAGCAAAATTCACAATATCCTTGAGTTTAGCATATAACTCATTAAAGGTCTCATCCTTCTCCATCCTTATTTCTTCAAAACTACTAGTGAGTCTTTGAAGCTTCGCAGTCTTTACTACCTTGGTACCTTCATAGGTGGTCTCAAGAATGGTCCATGCTTCCTTGGCAACTTCTGTGGATGATATTTTCTTGAATTCCTTATTGGTCACCCCACAAAACAAAGCATTCAAGGCCCTACTATTGAAATTTGGCGCTATGATTGTTGCATCATCCCAATCCACCGGTGCTTCCTTTGGCTTAATCTAGCCAACTTCAACAGCTTGCCATACTTTTTCAACTAGAGCTTGCAAAAAAACTTTCATAAGAACTTTCCAGTACGCATAATTAGTCCCATCAAATAAAGGAGGAATCAAAAGAGATTGTCCATGATCCATGACAACGGGGGTCAAGGATCACACTCAGGAAATTAATCCAATCAGAGTGAACCCGCTCTGATACCACTTGTTGGGAAATTAAGACCCCGGTTGATAGAATTAACAAGTTTTAAACCTAAGTTGTTAATTAGATTTATTATGAATAAACCTTGTTAAAACAAACTAACATCAATATCATGTCAAAATCATGCAGCGGAAAAATAAATGAGACAAGATATGATGACCCAGGAAAACCAATGAAACAAACTAGTTTCACAGTAAAAAAATTTGGGGGGAAACCTTCCTAAAAAGCAATCCACTATAGAAAAGAGAAGTTTTAGATCTAGAACAAAACCTTTGTCCCTAGACTCTCCAATCCCTGTAGATGAACTCACAGCAGAAACCTTCTACCGCTTCAGAACCTTTGAACTCCTCAAAATATGAATGCCACCCTTTTTTATGCACGAATCCCAGTACGTGACTAACCAATTGCGTGGATCCCAGTACGTGACTTAAGCACCAACTTGAAGAAGATGTTGGCTGCAAAGTTCTTCACTTCATCAACAATGAAGATCAAGAAGCACTGGGTTATAAAACCCTAAGGCGCAAAGATGTAGTAGCTTCTTTTAGAGAGAATAAGGCATTGGTCACCTTTTGCATATGTTCTCCTTGTATTCTCTTATGTGACGGCCTCTAAAATAAGCCTTATATATGTCTAGGGTTATGAGAAAAGAAACCCTACACAAATACATAAGCATGGGCCAAAAATTAGATCTGAAAATATGAATTCTCGTAACCTCGATAAATAGTATCTGTCGAGCCTCATTAATCCTCGATAGATAGCTATCTGTTGAGCAGTTGTCGAGCTATCTGTCCACAGGTGTCGAGCTATCTATCTAGCTTTAGTGAACAGCTTTTCTTCACTTGTTTCTTGGTCCAATCTTCATGGCTTTAATACTAGACTTGAACAACATGTTTCTTGAAGTATTAAACACATGCTAGATCTACCCAAATACAAGTAAAGTGCGTTTTGTCAAAGGATTAGCAATTACATAAAATATGTCCTTAACAAAAATCAAATTTGTAAGTTTTCTCCATGTTTTTCAAAACAAAAATCAGATCTATATTTCTCTCTTTATTCCTTTTTCAAATCAAACCAGATCTATATTTTATTTTAAAAAAATCTTATACGTATTTTATTTATAAAACCAGATCTGTATTTTATTTATAAAATCTTATCTGTATTTTATTTATAAAAATCTGGTCTGTTTTTAATAAAAAAATCTAATCTATATTTTTCCAAATAAAAATTTGACAGTTTTTTTAAGTAAAAAACTAGATCTACATTTTTTACATGTAAAATTGGGGTTTTTAAAATAAAAATCTATTTTTTTTCTCACATTGGCAGAAACCACCCCAGCAACAGCAGTCGCGGCAGAAGCCATGGCTTCAACAACAATGTCAGCACCTTCAAAGAAGCCTTCCATAGAGGTGTGTGGTGGGCCTTTTTGTGGTTAAAGTGGGCTGGGCTGCCTCCTGCGGTATTGGGCCCGAGTATTCTGAGTAAGGGAGTTGAGACCGGTCCAACTGCAACCCAATTTGGTCCGGCTTGTGCGCAAACTATGTCTCATCTGCCAGGAGCACACTTACGGCGGGCAGAACGTGGTGCCTATCCTCTGTTTCTGCCGCAGAAGTAACTTTTCTCCAGTTTCTACCGCAAAAGGAACTTTTCTATAGTTTCTGCCGCAGGACTGACTGTTTTGCTATGTAGCAAAACTTTCTGCTGTGCAATAAAGCTTCCTGTTGTGCAATAAAGCTTCCTGCTGTGTAGTAAAGCTTTCTGTTGTGCATTGAAGTTGTTTGCTGTGTAGTTAAGCTTTCTGCCGTAAAGCCTTCTGCTGTGCAATAAAGCTGTCTGCTGTGCATTAAAGCTGCCTGCTGTGCTTTAAAGCTGTCTGCTGTGCTTTAAAGCCTTTTGCCGTGCAATAAAGCATTTTGCAATGTGAATGACTACTCTTCGTTTTTACTGCAGAAATACTTTTCTACTTCTTGCACATAAACAAATCTAAAACCCAAAGAAAATACCCATCAAACAAATGTTAGTTTAAATGGATCAAAAGGGTCTTTGTGGGCCAGATAATGTTGACTGGATCAAAAGGGTCTTGGGCCCAATTTGTTTTTGTTTGCCGAAGCCATTTTGCCAAAGAACTGTATTCTGCGGCAGATTTGTATTCTGCGACAGATTTGTATTTTGTTGCAGATCCCTTTCCCTTGCACTTCTTTCTTTGGACCTTTCTTGCTCTTCGGTCTTCTTGGTGGGTCTTTGGACCTTGCTTTTCATTGGGTTTTCCTCCGTATGGGCCTTTGGGCATGGATTCAAAATATGGGCATCAACATTTAGCCCCTTGAGCATATGGATTGCTCCTGCGATTTATATGCGAAAACTTATGCAATTTTCTTTCGCAAGTTGTTTCACAACTCTCATGCGAATGCTTCTCTTCTTTTCTTCACGGGCCTGTTGTTTCAACCTTTACTTTCCTTAGGCAAATCATTCTCTTTCTTTTTGCAAATTCATGACCCTCCAAGGGTAGCCAAAAAAAGTTTCTCTTCATGCGGGTGGTGGTTTTGTTGCTGTCACCCCAAAGCAAGTTTATTGCAAACTTTGCCTCTTTTGGGCCTGCTGTATGCTTTCCTTCTGCTAAATTCCATTAGCCCAGTACTATCATTGGGCTTGTACTATGCTGTCTCGAGCTTTCTTGGCCCATTTCATTGCTTTTGGGCTCCTTTGTCCCATTTTATTCTTTTGGGCATCCTTGACCCGTTTCATCGCTTTCGGGCTCCTTTGTCCCATTCGGGCTCCTTTGTCCCATTTGTTTTCCCTTGGGCGTCCTAGGCCCATTTGCTTTCCTTGTGCTTCCTCGGCCCTTTTCCTAACTTCGCATTACCATGGGCTTTTACTAACTTCATTGGGCTTCCCCGGCCCAATTACCTTATTCTCATCCTTGGGGCTCATGGGCTTGCCATCAACCCCTTACTTTCTTTGTTTTCATTACTTTGGGTCTATCATGGCTCATTCTCACTTTTTCACATCATATACTGCCCATGGTTTTCTTTTTCTCTCTTTCCGGGCTCCTTTAGGCCTATTTACCTCTTCAAGACCCATTTATTTATCTCATGGGCCTGTGATCCATTATTCCTGCCATTCGGGCTTAATGGTTTTCTTCTCAATTTACTAACTCTTTTCTTCCCATATTGTTGGGCTTCTTCTTGCTATTGGGCCCCCTTGCCAAAGTGGGCATCAACACTACCCTCATTCAAAGGGATTGTCAATGATGATGATGTGTGCATCCTTCTCTTCTTCATCATTCCCTTGCTTGTTTCTTGGTTTGCTTCTTGGAAATTTCTTGTGATCTTGGACTTCTGCAATGGTACTCATTTCTTTATGTCTGCGGCAATTTGTATACTTATTTCTTCATGTTTTTGCAGTAGCACGTACTCATTTCTTCACTTTTGGGGGACAAATACTCATTTTTCTGCTTCGGCAGAATATGTAGACACTTTCTGCTACAATACATGCACTTATTTCTCTTCGTTAATACACCTCTTACTCTTCTTCTGCTAGACCAGCATCTATACTGTAGGAAGTGAAGGTTGTGGCAGATTCTGCGGTAAAAGAATTAGGCTTGACTGCTTCAGCTAACTTACTTTCCCCACGTATTCCTCTAAGTGTGTAGATCAAAGGGTGGCTTCGCTCCCTTTTCTTGTGCCTTCTTCTTCTATTTGCATTCACATATCTTCATTTCTTTTTCTCAAAACAAAGCATAGAGCTAACATTGCAAGCCCTTATCATAGTAGGGTACTCTTTCATTTGTTGATAATACTTTCTGCCGTGTTGAAGAACACACGTATTCTTTGCCAGGATGAAGTTTTTGCGGAGAAGGATGTTGGGTCTTGTAGAAAGGAAAGCTTCTTTCAGTGATGATGTATTTATGGAAGGCCTCCTTATTTAGAGCTACTACTAACATGGGCAAATGTATTGTTGCAATAGTAGAGGACCTTTTAGCCCCCAAGATCATTAATACTCTTGTACCTTTGCTGTTTGCATTGCAGGCTGTTTCTGATTCTGCCATAAATTCTGGTTCTGCTGCAAAATTGATCTTTCCGCAGAAGTGACTGAGTCTGCCACTCATTTTAAGGCGCCTACAAGTGGTGCCACAATAGATATTTTCCCAAAGGGAAATGAGGATGCTTTCATGAGAAATCTTCACTTTCTAAACACTTTCTTTGTCATTCTGCCACAGCAACTATTGATTCCTTCGTGTTTGCTTTTTTTCTTCTTTAACATATTCTTCTTGTCATTCTGCCACAGCCGCTGTTGGTGAGGATATCACTGCCTCTTTGATGAAAAGGCATAGATGTTGTGAACTAAATCTCTTAACTTTGTTGTAGTCTTCCGCAAATCTTATTTCTCCCAATTCTTCTTTCTCATGTTGCTAAGCTTAGTAATGTCTTTCCAATTCTCGTGGAAGGCGGTTTGCCATTGAATGTGTTGCTAGAAAGATGTTTGGATTTCATCATTGATTTCCACCTTTTGTTTCTACTGTGAGTTCCTTTGTCGAGCTTTTCTTCGGAGTACTCTTGAAGCGTTAAAGTCTCAAGAAAAGCATCTATTTTTTGCTGTAGTGCTTGTTGGTTCACCTATACATATGTTTTTGCCAGAGTGCTTGTAAGCCTTCTCTTCTTGCCTCCTTCCTTTGCTTCTTTGATATTTGCCACAGTAAGGGTGGTAGAATTTCTTCTCATGGATTCATTGCTGACCATGATAGGTTGCAACAAATTGCATAGGTGTTGCATTATGCCATATCATAAAGTTTGAAGTTGCTGCTGATCAAGTGGCAGATGGATGTATACTTGCTGAAGTGCCACAATTAATACTTATTTCATGGTGGGTAATGTTGCTGCTGCATATTGACACTCTAAGCGCTTTGTGGCAGGCTTTCTAAATCTGTTGCAGAATGGGCCTTAGCCCCCCAGCATATGAGATAATTGGATGAGTCTTTAGCTTTTTGAAGAAGGCTTTTCGTATTTTTTGTAGAATGAGACAGCCCCCGGTATGTGAGAATGAGTCCTTAGCTTTCTGCATAAGGCTTTTTGTATTTGCTACAGAATAATACAGCCCCCAACGTATGAAAATAAGTCCTTAGCTTTCTGCGGAAGCCTTCCCAGATTTTCCGCAAAATGAGACTTAGCCCCCCAACATGTGAGACAATTGGATGGGTTTGATGTCGCTTTCTCTTGGTGTTGATGCTCCATCATGTGGTTCATGCATTTTCTTTGGCTTCGTTCCACCGCAGGCACAATTGCTTCCCAAGTATCTTCTGCTACATATGATTATGGCTATAACTTTTCTGCAGATTCTTTCCAAAGACTTGCGATCATGGCTCCTTTGCGGGTTTGATTGAGTGTAGCCCTCATTATGGGCTTTTGCCAAGAACTCACAGCCATGGTTCCTTTGCTGGCTTCTAACCAAGAATTCATGTCCACAACCCTTTTGTTGGCTTTTGCAACTAAGACCCATATTCCTCAAATTTCTTCTTCATTTGCTTTGAGTATGGGCATATTTAGATGGAGCTTGCTACATCTCTTACTTCATGGTTGGCTAGTAGTAGCCAAGAGTCAGCGGCTTCTTATGTAGAATTTTCCCATGACGTACCAACATCTTTCTGGGACATCATGCTTCTTTATTCTTGTGGCAGAATGCCCTTGCAGCAGAATGCCTTCAATAAAAACCATGTAATAGTTTTCTGTAGCAATAAGATAAGCAACTCTATTCGCGGCAGAATGTGTGTTAGCAATTGTTTCTGCTATTTCCCTCTTGTACACAAGCTAAAAGAAGGAGCTTTGAGTTTGTCACTGTTGCAAAGTTCTTCTAGGATGAGACATGGGTATCAATGAGCATCATGACTTGAAAATTGATGGTGGAGTTGCGCAGTACAAGTGATCTGATACATTCTTTCTTAGAAATATCATAAAGACCATGATCATTAATGCCACTCTAGGCATAAATCCTCTAAGGTGCTCTAAAGAAAACTTCTCAACTCCTCAAGGTTGTTGAATCGATTTGCTAGACCCGATAATGGACAAAGAGCAACTTGCAAGCAACTTGTAGATTTGGGCTTCTCTATGGAGAGTACGCAGTGACTGAATGATTGGCTTCATTCCAAGGTCTGGATTTAATTTGAACACAAGCAGCTTGAAAAGGACTCTGTTATGCAAAAATTAACATGTTGCCAGCCTCCTAAGCTTGTATTTTTCACTGTGCTTTTGTGGCAGGATGCCTTTTGCCAAGTACTGCACGAATAGGCTTCTCCAGTCTTCGCCGATGAACACAGCGTAACTTTCTTCTCTGTCTGCTGTGAGCTGGCAGGTCCCACATTGGGTTTGGACTCGGTTTGCGTCTTTACCTATGCTTGGCAAATAGAAGCCTGCCCTTTGAAGTCTACAGTAAAGGCTGACCTCCCCGCAAGATCCGCAAGTCTTGTCATGTACTTCTTTCAACTTTCTCTAGGCCTCCTCCTGCCCCACACATTTGGATAAGACCCCACCAGGCATCCTGCGGTACAGTTCCCCTTTCACCAGGGCGTAGTCTTTCAGTACCTTCACTTCTGCGGCACCTTCTCCTTTCATCAATCCTTCCCTTATGGGGATTCGCCAATCCCCTTCACACCGTTCCTCCCAGAATCTTTCCTTTAACACTCCAATAATGGATTCTTCCCTCTTGCTGACCACTACCCTGGTGTTATCCCCTTCGAACATTATTTGCGAGCCTAGTGCGGCCAACGCATTCGCAAACCGGTTTTCGTTCCTTGGGGCATGTTCTATTTCGAAGGTTGAAAATTTCTCCTCCATCTTCTGGGCCATTGCTCTGTATGGAGCTAGGCTTGACTCCCATTTCAAGAGCCATGGCCAAACCGATTAGATAGGCTTCGTATTCTGCCGTGTTGTTTGAATAGGGGAATTTCAGTTTGAACGACAGTTCTAATGCCTTATCTTCTTCATGGTACAAAACTACTCCCACTCCCCCTGACTGGGTGGTAGAAGATCCATCAAATTTCATTACCCATTGTTCTTTGACCTCTTCTGCCATAGCCACCTCTCCTGGGTCCTCATTATCCAGCGAGAATTCTTCTTCTCCTGGGAATTGCGCCAGCAAGTCTGCTATAGCTTGGCTCTTTACTGTTTTGGGCGTTCCCGTTTTCAAGTCATATTGTGACAATTGTAGCAACCATTGGGATAATCTGCCGATGAACAATCTGCATTTTTGAGTTTCTGCTACAAAATATTCTGCCAATGAACATTTTGCATTTCTGGGATTCTGTTGTGAAATATTCTGCTAATGGACATTCTGGAATTCAGCAAATTCTGCTGTAAATAATCTGCAAAGAGATCTACATTCTGGCTTCTAAAATTTTCTGCTATAAAATATTCTGCGGACGAACATTCTGCACTTCTGAAATTCAGCAGATTCTGCTGTGAACAGTCTGCTGAAGGATCTATACTTTCTGTTACAAAATTTCTGCGGACAAACATTCTGCACTTTTGAAAATCAGCAGATTCTGCTATGAACATTTTGCCGAAGGATCTGTACTTTCTGCTACGAAATTTCTACGGAGGGACATTTTGCACTTCTGGAAAAGTTTGCTAAAGGATACTTCACGGAGGAAATAGTTATTCGCAACAGTATAGCAATGATGAAAGCTTTCCTTTGGCTGCTATAGCTTCATTTTTTGTTTCTAGCTTTTGGTTCTTGAAGGGAAGTAGAGCTAGAATCATTAGGATGGAAAAAAAAAATGATTGAAACCTTGTGAGGGAATGAAGGGATTTTTCTCCTCTAAATGCTGAACCCAAAGGTGGAGATGGAGAGAGTTCAGAAAGCTTCTAGTGTTTCCTTAAAAGAAATGAGAGCAAAAAGGTGATAAGTGGCTTAGAAAGCTTTTAGGAGAGCTGCATGTTTAAATAAGTGGCTGGCCACATGTCTTACATGCATGACAAGGAGAACAAGTGGCATTTAAAGGATATGACCAAATATTGTAAAGGCCATCTATTGTAGAGTTCTCAGGATATTTCTGTTGTAGAATTCTATGGTGTTGTAGTGATATTTTGCTAGTGCGTTTTGATGCAATGCCATTGAACTCTGCTATGGTATTGTGGTATTCTACCATAGAATTTTTCTCATGATACTGCTTTGTTTAAATGTTGTTGTGTTTTGCTACAGATTTCTGCTACAGTACTGTCCTGCTGTAACGCTGCTACACTTTGCCATAGAATTCTGCCACAAAATTCTACTACGGTACTGTCCTGCTATAACATTGCTGTATTCTGCCACAAAATTCTGCTATGGCACTGTCCTGCTGTAACGTTGCTACAATATTCTACCATAGAATTCCACAACATTGTTTTGCTGTAATGTTGCAGTGATATTCTGCCATAGAATTCTGCTACGGTACTGTCCTGCTGTAATGTTGTTATATTCTGCCACAAAATTCTGCTACGACACTATCTTGCTGTAACGTTGCTGCAATATTCTGCCATAGAATTCCACAACATTGTTTTGTTGTAATGTCGCCATGATATTCTGCTATAGAATTCTGCTATAGGACTGCTATGACGTTTTGGATACTTTCCTGAGAGTATAGCTTGGAAGGTTTAAGAACATCTGCATGTCTTGCTTTGATAAGGACTTGGAAACGTGTTTGCGAGGGAGAAATATCTTATTCTCCCTATCTTGATCCCAACTCCCTAGTGAAGTCGCCATTTTAAGGCCTTTTTGTGGTTAAAGTGGGTTGGGCTGCCTCATGCGGTATTGGGCCTGAGTATTCTGAGTAAGGGAGTTGAGGCCGGTCCAACTGCAACTCAATTTGGTCCGGCTTGTGCGCAAACTATGTCTCGTCTGCCAGGAGCACGCTTACGGCGGGTAGAACGTGGTGCTTATCCTCTGTTTCTGCCGCAGAAGTAACTTTTCTCCAGTTTCTGCTGCAGGACTGACTTTTTTGCTATGTAGCAAAACTTTTTGCTGTGCAATAAAGCTTCCTGCTGTGCAATAAAGCTTCCTGCTGTGCAGTAAAGCTTTCTGTTGTGCATTGAAGTTGTTTGCTGTGCAGTAAAGCTTTCTACCGTAAAGCTTTCTGCTGTGCAATAAAGTTGTCTGTTGTGCATTAAAGCTGCCTGCTGTGCTTTAAAGCTGTCTGTTGTGCTTTAAAGCCTTCTGCCATGCAATAAAGCATTTTGCAATGTGAATGACTACTCTTCGTTTTTACTGCAGAAATACTTTTCTACTTCCTGCACATAAACAAATCTAAAACCCAAAGAAAATACCCATCAAACAAATGTTAGTTTAAATGGATTAGCATATTCTCAAATATATACATACATATATGAGTATATATACTTATACGTATTCACATATACATATATAAAATATATGTTGTAGAACATGAGAAACAAGATATATGTATATATATACTTATGGCAGGATAATGATTGGTTTGTGTCAACAGTGAAACACGTAATAACAAATAAAGAAGAAAGCTTCCGCAGAAAAGGTTTAGTTAGTATAATAGCTAACACGGTACATATAATGAAAAGGTGCAACAGCAGAATAACTAGTACAAAAAGTAAAGATACCACAGCAGGACAACTGATGCAGCAGACGTGATAAAAACGTGTTACGGCAGAATGACTAAATATAGAAGATATAATTTATAACGAGAGAAATCAAATATATTTGCAATCAAAATCAAGTATTGAATCTTCCCATAGGATAAGTAAACCAAGAAAGAACCCAAACCCCAACTTGAACAACCTTATCATAGGCTTTTGCCATCAAAGTTGTGCATTTTGGAGAATAGACCTAAATGGCTACTAGCTATTACTTTTAGGGACATCAAAGAGTGGGTTTGCTAAGAGGGAGGGAAAAGATGGTCTATTGATGCATGCCCCTATTCCTGCCGTATTTTCTCTCTTTGTTTTACCACTTTCTTTCTTTCTCTCAGTTCTTTCTTTACTCTTAGTTTCTTATTACTCTCCTGCCATGGGTTGTTCCCCCTTTTTGGTCTTTCCTTTTCCTGGGTACCTCTCTCTGGGTGCTTACTACTTTGTTACCATGGGTTTTCCCCCTTAAGTGCTTCCCTTCATTGGGTCTCCCTTTTTTAGTGTTTTTCTCTCTTCCCCTTTTTTTTGTCTTCCCTTCCTCTGTTTTTTCCTCCTCCATTCGGTCTCCCCTTTTCTGCCATGGTTACCTACCTTTTATAGCGAACTGATTCAATGGGATTTCTCCCTTTTACCCCTAGGGATTCACCAACTGTTTTTGGTTTGTTGTGGGCATCCTTTCAAGATTACCCACTCATCCATTGGTTGCCTAGACCACTGCCATTGTTCAGTTCATGTCTGCAACACCACTACTCATTTCACGACAAAATTCCCTTTTGTTTGTTCCTGTTGTATACCTCTACCTCACTACCTAGCTCTATGGCATGCATCAGATGGTCCCAACCATTTATTACTTCTTTTGGGTAAGATACCATCCCAGCAAGATATATTTCCCAAAAGAAGTCACAGCAGGAAACAAAATATAGACCCCCTTTTCCCCCCACAACCAAACCACACCCTCTGAATCTCCTTGACCGTGGGCCCACCTTCCTTGTATTGGCTGGGTACAGGTTGGTGGTGCCCCGGCCCTTCTGTGCTTGCTCTACTATCTTCTATGTTTTCCTCCCACACCGTTTCTGCCGTAGCAGATTAGCTTTGTTTTGGTCTGTTGCGTGTTTTGTCTTATTTCTTCACGCGTTTACTGCTACGTTTGTCATTTTCCTTTAGCTTGGCTTTTCTTTCCTTCACGTGATTCCTGCTGCTGACACTTCCTACTGTTCCTTGTTTCTTTTCATCGTGTTTCTTCATATCAGTTTTCACGCCTATCCTTTTATACAAAAGAATTTGGGCCTTTGTGGGCCAGATAATGTTGATTGGATCAAAAGGGTCTTGGGCCCAATTTGTCTTTGTCTGCTGAAGCCATTCTGCCAAAGAACTGTATTCTGCGGCAGATTTGTATTCTGCTGTAGATTTGTATTTTGCTGCAGATCCCTTTCCCTTGCACTTCTTTCTTTGGACCTTTCTTGCTTTTCGGTCTTCTTGGTGGGTCTTTGGGCCTTGCTTTTCATTGGGTTTTCCTCTGTATGGGCCTTTGGGCATGGATTCAAAAAATGGGCGTCAATAAGGTGTCCACAGCAACATGAGTCCCCTCGCTTATGGAATGGTAGATAGAAACGGGCTTAACGTAAATCTTAATAAAAAGAAAAAAGAAAAAAAAATGGAGTAGAGAAAAGGGTGAGTAAGCCAAATAAAATGAGGAGTACTTGTATGGATAATAATAATAATAATAATAATAATAATAATAATAATAATAATAATAACAACAATAATAATAATAAAAGAGAAAGAATAAGGCGAGGGAAGAAATATACCTTGTCCTTGGGCTTATCAAGTAATATGGGGTGAGTGGCAGAAGTGTCCTTCTTGTACTTGGATTGCCAAAGAAGAATGAGATGTATGCATATGGTTAGTCGAAGGGAACTGCACTGAATGACTAAAATAAAGAAGGCAAAGAAATTAGAGATAACTTACTCTTCTCTCAATAGTGGCATATAAAAACCACCCCTCCTCTCTCTCCCTCCACTCAAATATAGCAGACCTACTCTACTTCTTGGCATAGACAACCACAGATCTAGTAGGAAGGAGAAGTTGAGGGTTTGGAGAGATGATAGCATGCAAACCTTTAGGAGGAATAAGAGAGGACCCGCAGCCACCCAAATACTCTTGGCCAAATGAAGTTATGACTGCCTGCTAATAACCATGCATCTGGGCAATGTAAAGGCCCACTCTCTGGGAACTAGGGATGTTGACTGCTATGAAAAGCATGCTCCAAAACTTAAAGGTATTGGGGCGCAGGAAGGGACAGACTAAGGTGGTAGTGTCCAAAACCAGTGTAAAGTAATCGGGTATGTCTTGGTCAAGCCTAAACTGCCTCCTTATCCTGTGGGCAAAATAATGCACATATTTGATACACTCATCGATAAAGTAAGGTAGCCACCTAGCATTGGTGGCAGCCAAGTAAGTGATACTTCTCTCATTATAGGCTACCAATGGGGTAATCATCCCAATAGTGGCCATAAAAGGCCCCATGGCAGAATCGGCATAAGTGTACCCAGTGCTAAACTCTCTATAAGCCCTTCATGAAAAACCCACCTCCTTGTCAAAGAACTCCACAGCAAGATGACGAAAGGGCTTCAATCCAACCCAATGGTATGACAACGAAAAATCAGTGACAAAACTCCCGCAAAAGTTAGTGATCCCTTCAGGGCAAGACTGGAACTTTTCGTTGGCGTGGTGAACTGGCTTGCATTTAGCCAAGTGCCTAGCATAGTGCTCCCAAAAAAGGTGCTGTAGTATAGTGATGTGAATAGAAGAAGTAACTATATGGCAATAACTGGCCTACCTCTCATCACTTTGCAAAATATCCAACTAAACATACAGATGACCCAAGAATATAGGGGCTAATGGCAAACTCACTCCAGAATAAATCTTTATGGCTAACCGAAAGTAAACAGGCTTTATGGCATAATGTGGGTGCAAACCAAAAATGAACTTAAAAAGCCAAAATGTGAAGAAGGCGGCATGGCGAGCGGTGGTGGAAGCCTTCGAGAAAGCCCTAACTCAATGTGATAGCTTTGCATTCCCACTGAGCCCCTTTTTCAACTCAACCTCCACGGCCTCCTCCTTAGTAGAAAGATGGATGTCACAAGGGTCTGTGTCACCGAGAATAGGGACCAACAATTGGATGGCCATATCCTCCAAAGTCACGGTGATCTCACTGCAGGAAAGGAAAGAAGTGTGGGTGGCACTACACCACTGCTGAATCAAATGGCGAAGGTTGAACAAGTCGCGGTAGTTGGACATACACCGAAAAGAGACTATAGCCTTTAACACATCGGCCCATTGCAACTTACCCATAAAACCCATATCGGAAAGCACCTTATTAACCCATTCTTTCCAACCGAGCAACGTACCTGACTCGAATTCAAAGAGGAAGAGCATGGGTAATAGATCCCTCTGACGGATGGTGAGATCGGGGATGGAGAAAGCCAACGGAGCCCAAGAAACATCAAAATCATGCCGCTTAAGAGAAAGCTACACATGGCCTAGCGAAGGAGGGGAATAGTCACCGGCACCACAGGGAAATGGGAATAGGTGTTATACCATAGATCGATGAGAGGAAGGCACACGCTACCAGGGTTGCGACTCCCTTCCTCCTCCTCGAAATGATCCGATTCAAAATAGGGAGCCTCTTTGCCTTTCTCGGCCTTAATGGGTAGGTCGTTAGTGCGACCTCTTTTCCCTTACAGTGGGAAGAACCTTTACTCTTTGCCGACGACATGAAGGATGGGTTATGTGGTAAGAGTGATGCATGAGAGAACTCGGAGAAGACGAAATAGAGAAGGAAGGAAAAGAAAGGGATTGTGAGGAAATTAAAGGTAATGAAAAGAAAGGGAAGAGGTTAAGAAAAATAAGAACGTCAAGAAGGGAAGCAATGGACCAACCATTAAAAGAGGTATCACATTTGTCAACGCCTCGCTGCTTGAAATGTGTCAACCACCCATCGCGGTGACGTCCATGCGTTATCATGCGCGCGTGCTGTTGGAGGTGTGTCATACCTCGAGTGTGTGACTCGAATTTGAGTCTATTTTATGGAAATTACCAAGGGTAAGTGAATTTGCGACCAATCATTCGGTTTTTTCTAAGGTGTGATTGGTCACCTTACTCTATTTGATTTTATTACCAATCTTTGGTTAAGAAAAAGGTCGTTCTTCCTAGTCTAATGTGAATGGGCAAAAATATCTTGATTCTTGAGTTCGAAAGTCTGGTTACGTGTAGGGAAGGTATTATGCACCCTACAACGCTTGTCCGAAGACAGACCTTTGTTTTGGTAAAATCATAATTTTCAGACATTGGCAATTGAAAACAAGTTATTGGCATTAGCTTTCGGGACTTTAATTGTGTTGGGCTTTGAGGTTTGGTTTCGGAATGGGTGTGGTCCCGATCAATGCTTTCCAAGTGTGTTTAAAGTCGCTACCAAATTTCCATGGCGAAAATCTGGTAGTATTTCGCCTTATTTTTAAGGAGGAAATCTGACAGTGCTTCGTCTCAGATGCATCATAGCATGCCAAATGCTATTCTCACCAAGCTTTCGATGTGAGAATATGGCAATTGGGATGCCCTATTTTCACAGCGAAAATCCGGCAGAGTTTTGCGTTTTATGTGCTATGGCGCACCAGCTGGGTTTTGCGTCTGTGTATATGGCGCGTATTGACGTGCTCGCACTATGACAAGCTGAAACCCTCCAAAGTGTTAGAACACATTAATACGTGTCACATACATGGGGAAACCAATGTCACTTGGTGACATGGATCAAGACAATCATATTGCGATGATCGTGCATACAATATAGCATGAATATGCACCTACGGTAATCGCCTTGAGTACGTACCCATACTACAAGGTCAAGTGTTCTCATGACTAGAGAGGGTGGCTCACATAACCATGAGAGTCCATCATACAAAGTGTGCAATCACCCACACATACGTAGGCATATATATATATATATATATATATATAACATGCATCATGCATAATGCTATCACACAGAACGGGAGAGTAAACTAGACATTGCCAACATTCCGAGGGTATGGCCCAACAAGGTACAGGAAATATAAAACAGACATTGCCATACCCAAGGAACGTGGCCCAAGCAAAGAGCAAGAAGATAAAAAGGGTGTACATGGACGGGGACCCCAATACATGCTCTAGAGAAGAGGCTTAGAGAAAGGGAAAGAGAAGACCGTTCAAGAGGGGCTAGGACCCTTAATCTACTGATCATTGACCTTTGTGGGCTTGCATCCTTGCCCTTTTTGCTTACACCTAGGAAGTCGCACCCTTGCTCCAAGTATCCTTGCTCCATGTGTGTACATGCAAAGAAAAAAGAAACAAGCCAGAAAACAAGCAAAGAAACAAACAAAGAAGATAGGGAGAGCATGCGAAGAACATACTACCAAAGAAAGCCAAGCGGGGGCAAACAAAGCATGCTAAACATATGAAAGAGCAAACAACATGTTATCAAACAAAAGGGGGTGTCCTAGAAGGACAAATGTAGGTTTGGATCGAGTGTCCATAGATCCATTGGATTGAAGTATGGACAACACACAGACTCATGCATGAACTTGTAGGCAAGCGTGCAACAAGAAAGCATAAAAGCAAAGAAAGCCAAACGAGTGGCAAATACCAAGCAAGGCAAGCATACCAACATCGCACGTAGCTGAGAAAGGTGTAGAACAAGCACACCGACACCTTGGAGGTGTATCTTACAAATGGTCACATCCAAATAAAGCCTAGGAGGGATGGATATAACCACACAAGCACAAACCCATGGAGGGCACAAGGCATGGCAAAGCCTAGATCTAGACAGGCTAACATAGAGATAAAGCATAGAAGCAAGCAAGCAAACATCGACATGCATGAAGGAAATGATCTGAACCCTTTAATATAGGCCTAGGTGCACGGATGTAGGCATAGACCACGGGATCTAGATCCACACCCCACCGGAAAGGCCCAAAAGCAAGAAAGAGAGATATTAAAGGACAAAAAGGGCTTTAGTAGCACATGGCATAGAAACCAACCTATATCTAAGCATAAACATTTAGATCTAGGCACAAACATGGCATAAAGCTCATAAACACCTAGATCTAAGCATAAGGACATAGATCTAGGCACTAACATGTAAATCTAAGCATAAACATGGCAAAGAACACAAAGGCATGTAGATCTAAGCATAAACATGGCAAGGAGCCTTAAAACATGTGGATCTAAGCACAAACATGAAAAGTAGACATCTCCTAGTCCAAGAAGGCTAGGCCAACAACATATTTGAGAGACCTCAACAAAAGCGTCCCTCAAAAAAGAGATCCGGGTACCATTTAAGGAACCTCTCTTTTTGGGTAAATGGTATGGAGTCGCCACTTATTTTTCATTATACAAAAAAAAAAAAAAAAAAAAAAAAAGTACTAATTACAAATTACATGAATGAATAGTTCCATTCATTGATTGAATAAAATTACATTAAAAAGTTACATAGCTTTGGGTCCAAGTTACAATCTACCAAAATACATGGCTTTTTGTCCTAGTTACATTCTACCCAAAAGAAATGAAGACAAGGCTAGATCTACTAAACCAAAAACCTAAATTCGGAGGCTAGGTTACGGAATGGGAAGGTGCTAGGCACCCATTTCACCCAGACAGAGTCTAGTCTTCTAGACTCTTGTGACTAATGTATTTTCTTATGCATGTCATGAATGATATGTTGAACATGTGAAACAAAAATTAAATCACACAAATTTATTTATTAAAGAAGTCTCTTCTTTGTTTATTTATTTATTTATTCAGATCTGTTTTAATGATTAAAAAAAATGATTTTGATTTGTCAAAATATCAGATATATTTTGTAGTATAATAAAAGGTGGTTTTTGATGATAAAAATTCAGATCTGTTTTGTTATATTTTAAAAAGTGATTTTTGATGGCAAAAATTCAGATTTGTTTTGTTATATGTTTGAAAAATATTTTTTAAGAAAAGAGTTTCACTCATAGTCCAAATTTATGCAATCATGAATTAAAATAAACACAAACACAATAATACACAATCTCTTTCTTTATTTCAACAATTTGCATGTATTAAGAAAATTAGATTTGCATCTTAAGAAAGATGCAAATCAATTTTGATTTGAGAAAAATTTAGATCTGCATCTCATAAAGATGCAGATCCTTTTTTGTTTGAGAAAACTTAGATCTACATTTAAGGAAGATGTAGATCTGTTTTTATATTGAGAAAAACTCAGATCTACATCTTATAAAGTTCCAGGTCTGTTTTTTATATTGAGAAAAATTTAGATCTACATCTTATAAAGATGCAAATCTATTTTTTATATTGAGAAAAATTCAAATCTACATCTTATGCAGATCTGTTTTGTTTTAAGAAAAAAAATTGTTCACATGCAAATTTATTGACATTTAAGAAAAAGATTATAACAATCACATAAAAAACAATCATGCTTTAACAAAACAACAATTTACAATTCATGTTATGGCTATTTGAAAAAGAAAGAGATATAACATGCATCATCACATCACAAGAAAAAGGGTGAAGGAAACAACCTCTTGCATGAGCACTCTTTATTCTTGAGATGATGTTTTAGGGTTCAAAGAAATTTATGCAATTCTCTTTGAAACCTAAAACCCTAATTTAAGCAACAACACTTAGAGAGGGGATCAGAAAATATAGGTGGTTTGAGAGTAAAAAACGTATGCCTCTCAGAGCGTAAAAAAAAAGGGTGCTGAATTATGAGGTCCAGTCTCTATTTATAAAGGCCAGAAGACTCTAAAAAATAGGTACGGACGATTAGGGTTTGAATTCGGACGCATCCTTTTACGAAAGGATCGAAAAGGGTATGCATAATCGTCACCCGAAGGCCGTTGGGCCAAATGCTACATCAGGGAAATTTGGCCCTTTTAGAGTGCCGAATTGGCCCTATGGCTCCGTATGCACTTTCTTCTAGGGTTTTTGGCCGGTCCTTGTACCTAGATGCGTTTTCATCCTCCGCCTATGATTTTTCATCTCTTTTTTGGATAATTCAGGATATTTAAGGAAAATTATCTTGTAGATAAATACCCTAAAATCAATCTTGATAAAGTTCAGATTATCCACAGTTTTATTGTTATCTAATCATCCCTTTTATTCCCATGCGTGCATCGCTATTTTAAACACTAATTATCAACCAATCACAAAATTATTTAACTAATTTTAATTGTTTAACCAATCAAAATTAATTTAGATTGATCATGTGTGGTCGATTCTACCTAGACACAATGCATGTTGACTGTGCATACTTGATCATGTGATATCTTTCGATCCGATAGTCCGATTTGATAACCAAAAACACCGCTGTGACCGTTAAAATCTCAAGATCATTTATATATATGCAATGAATGAATTAATTCATGTAATGCAAAGACAAAATGATGTAGGTAATGCAACAACAAATTGATGCATGTAATGCGATTTTGATTTTTGGGGTACATGGATTGGTCATTCAAGTCATTCTCCTTGATTAAATCATGGATGCAAAGTTGTGTTTCTACAAAATACCCCTCATTGACAAAGCTTGAAAGTGAATGTCAATGTAAAACAAAGAGACTGATTTTAGCGACCATGATTTAATTGAGGTTGAATCTTTAAAGATTACCTAGATCTCGAACCTAAAACCTTGGAACATAGAGCTAGCCTTATCTTTTAACTAAAAAAAAAAAATGAAAATACCGGACTTAGCTGGTAGTTGATGACTTTGGAAATGATTCTTAGCAATTGGGGTGACCAAGAAACTTTCCTATCCTGATCTTGAAAATGGAGTTGTCTGGGATGACAATCAAAGGGATCTCCTCTACGTTGATCTCGATCTGGCTTTGGAATTATGATCAAGGGGGTCTCCTCTACCTCGATAATCTGGAACTAAAATGATGATTAAGGGGGTCTCCTCTACCTCAATCTGGAATTGGGAATGTCGATCAAAGGGATATCCTCTACTTCGATCTGGAATGGAATGATGATCAAAGGGATCTCCTTTACTTTGATAACCTAGAACTGAAATGATGACCAAGGGGATCTCCTCTACCTTGATCTGGCTTTGGAATGATGATCAAAGGGATCTCCTCTACTTTGATTTTTTGGAACTGAAATGATGATTAAGGGGGTCTCCTCTACCTCAATCTGGATTTGGGAATGTCGATCAAAGGGATCTCCTCTACTTCAATTTGGAATGGAATGATGATCAAAGGGATCTTACTTTGATAATCTGGAACTAAAATGATGATCAAGGGGGTCTCCTCTACCTTGATTTGGATTTGCTTTTTGGAAAAAGTCAAAATTTTAAATTAGACTTTAACTGATAGGTGCTTCATGATTGCACTGTTTCTGAGATGTGTGATTTTCATTTGCCCACTCTTGATTTGAATTTTGTCAAAAAAAGTTTAATTAACAAAAATTTTTCTTTTGAGAAACATTTGATCTTTGAAACATGGAAGATTTGAAATTCTTATTTCAAATTCTAAGACTTTGGAACTAAGAAATTTTTTATTTGAAATCTGAAATTTCGTGCCTTAGAATTTTGAAAATTAAGGCCTAGAATTTTGATCATGAAATCTGAAGTTTGAAATTTTTTTTTGGGTTGACTGAGTCAACTTAGTTTGACGGAGTTGACTCAGCTTTTGCTGAGTTAAAGAGTGTGGGGGCTGAAATTTTGGCCCCCCACTTCATTGTTTCTCTCTTTTTGCTTTTTAGCTTCATCTTCCATCAACTTCTCTTCCTCCATTAACACTATTCACCTTCTTCTTCTCCTTGATTTTTCTTCTTCATCTCACCATTTCTTCTCACAAAAAGCACTTTTCTAAGCTTCTCAACTCTCCCTCATCCATCTCTATCAATATTTCTTTAGATCTTCATGTTTTGAGTATTTTCATCCCACACCCATTTTTGGAGAAACCCATTTTCTAAAACTCATTTTCTTTGCATTAAAATGGCTTCTTCCTTTAAGGGGTCTTCTTTTCTAGCTTCTCATGGTAAGAAATATGATCCAACATTTGATTGGAATGATGATGATGGACTTGTTCAAGACCCAAGGACCCATGCTCCATATTGTCATGTGGACACCAAGGTGAGTTTTTCTTTGGTTTCTTTTCTTGGAAAAATGTTGTTGCATGTTTCATTGAAAGTTTCATGGTGAGATATTGTCACTTTTGAAATTTTGGGGGCATTGTGTGATTGATCATGTTTGGAATGTTGGCTTTAGAGCATTCTTGAAGTGTGTTTTTTCTTTGATCATGGTGCAATTTTGGCAATGTTGGTGGCTTTTGGAATTTTGACAATGTAGGTAATTCATGATGTTGTTGGATGAATTTTGGTTTGGATTTTGGGAGTATTGGCATTGTGAAAACTTTGTGTTTGACTTGTATGAATGTGATCATGATGTATGTGGGAAAACTTGTTGGCATGTGTAAACTTTGTGTTATGAACATGGCAAAATTTAGTGGGTATGTGCATGGATATATTTATGGGTATTGGCAAATTTTGTGGGTATTGTGGAAAAATTATGTGAGAATTTATTTGTGCATGAAGTTGTGGGAATTTTTTCTTGGACATGTAGAAATTTTCTTTTTGCATGGCTAAATTTGGTGGTTGTATGGATATGTGATAAATTTGGTAGTGGTGACATTTTGGTGGGGCATTGATTTGATTTTGTGGTGGTGGGGTATTGATTGTGAGAAAAAAAAAAAAATATATATATATATATATATATATATTAAGAAAATGATGGTGTTTTTTTTTTTTTGAAAATGCATGAGGCGTGGGCAAATACCCCTAGTTTGGAACATAAATCCATGAGTCTTAAGAAAACTTGAGTTGATCACTTTTTGAGAACAATGATGCAAGTGATGATTTTTTGAAAACAAGTGTGTTAGACTTGTCAAAATGTCTCAGTTTGATTAAAAAAAATCTTTTTGAGTGTCAAACGATCTTTAAAAATTACACAAGAACATGAAGCTGCATGGAATTGCATAAGTGTAGGACCGAGGGGCTGCGTGCCACATGGCAACTGAAGAGTGCCATTCGGCACTTTTGGAGTGCCGAATTGCACTGAGCCACACCATGACGCTCATGCCATGGTGGGCTGACTCCTCATGGTCTCCTAATGCATGCTTCGCATTTTCGCCTTTTTTGAACAACAATTACTTCGTTTGTGATCGTGAAACTCTCTCCTAGTCAGCTACAAACTCTCTGAAACCTATTTCAAACCTAATTAGGAATTGATGCAGCTTATTTAAATGAATTCTCCTACGACAAATCTCTGCATAAAGGTTAGTAAAACACAATAATCACAAGCAAAAGTCATCCATGGCTAGCAATCATAATTTTTCTCATTCAACAATTCATGACATCAATAGATGGGTTCGTAGTGTTGATTTCAATACCAAAACCAATTTTATAGCCTTTAAATTAGAAGGAATCAAGGCTCTAAGGAATGTCAAAATCAAGTGGGACTTCTTTCATGCTGCTATGAAATTCTGGGATCTCGAAGATCATGTGTTCCGCTTTAACACTACTGAACTTTGTCCGACAATTGAAGAATTCTCTGCTATCTTGGCTACGATCCGAGTAAAAAATTTGTAGCAGTTTCATGTGACCTAGGCATAAGGAATCATTGTTTGATGCTTTCGGTCTTCCTACTTCCATTACTGATAGTATGATTGAAGGTCATATGGTGAATCTTCATGCCATTATCTCTCGGCTGATTGACAAATGCACCTATGGAGTGACCGAAAACAAGCAGAAAAACTTCGGTTTGGCTTTATGCTTTGTGGGAGAACTTTTGCTTTGCACTGGAAGACACAGCTTTATGGATGCTTGAGCTATTAGTGTTGTGACTCAGATTAAGGATGGTGATAATCCTGTTTCTTTGATCTTGGCAGAAACTCTTCTGGGACTGGATGCTGTATTTCATGGTGGAGAAACTCAGAACTTTTTAAGGAGTCCTTTGACTTTGTAGATATGGATAATGGAGCGACTGGACATGATTGCCAAGCCTACAACCGGTAATTATGGGCCTAACAATTTTCTTAGCAGGGCTATAATCAAGACTAAATGCCAAACTGAGAGTGACTGGGTGAAATTCATAGACAAGAAATCTAGTACCTTAATTCAATGAGACTGTTATTGGTGGAAGTGCTCACCCCCTTTACTAAGGTCTCCAGGATCAGATCATATTTTCCTTGTTGGATTGCGGAGAGCAACTTTCTACAAGGGAGATAGACTCTTAAGGCAATTCAAATATGAGTAAGGAATGCCTGGTGGCAAAAGAAGAAGACCTTTCTCTCCTATGGATACAAATCCTACTTCTATACATAACATGCTAACAGTTTTCCGAATGTGATTCTGAAAGTGCACTTCTTTGGATTCAACCACAACTTGTAGAATCGAATTCTCTCAAAGAACTTCCTCAAAGCTGTTATGTGCCCTTCACGATCTTTGGACTTTACTATCATGTCATCAACATAAACTTCTACTTCTTTGTGGATCAAATCATGCAGCAAAGTGGTGGCTGCTCGTTGGTAAGTAGCACCAGCATTCTTAAGGCCAAATGGCATGACCTTATAGTATTATGTCCCACATGGAGTGATAAAGAAGGTTTTCTCCATATCTTCTAGAGCCATCTTAATCTAGTTGTATCCTGAAAATCCATCCATAAACGAGAGCAGCGTATGCCCTGCTGTGTTGTCAACCAGGCCGTCAATGTGAGGCAAAGGAAAGTCATCTTTTGGGCTGGCCTTATTTAGATCTCAAAAATCTACACAAATTTGGACCTTCCCATCTTTCTTCGATATCGGAACCACATTAGCTAACCACTTTGGATAGTTGACCACTCTTAGGAATCCTGCATTGTACTATTTCTCTACTTCTTCCTTGATCTTGAAGTCCACTCCAGCTTCATTCTTCTTAACTTTTGCTTGACTGGCTTCATGGTTGGATCTGTTGGAATGCAATGAGGTACTATATCTGTATCAATCCCAGGCATGTCTTCATATGACTAGGCAAAGACCTCCTTAAACTTGATTAGTAGTGCCACTAATGCATCTTTCTCTAAGGTGGTTAGGGTATTGCCAACTTGGATCATTTTAGGATCATCATTAGTTCTTAGGTTAATGGAATGGGTTTCTTCTTTTTCTGGGTTCTAGGTATCCATGTTTTAATTCCTTATTATTAAGGATTTCTTTACCAATTTCAGAAATAAAAACATTCAAAGCCAGTAAATAAGCAGAATAAGAAATCATATTAAAAGAGAAAGATTTTTTAACAGACTCTATAGACTCAACAGACTCAATTGGAAAACTATCACAAACAAACTTAACAGGAATAAAAACACTAGCAGAAATAGACTCAATAGGAACGAAAACAACATTCTTAGCAGGAGTGACTGGCTCAACGGTCTTGATCTTCTTGGCAAAAGTGATTGACTTGATGATCTTGATCTTCCTCACAAAGTCCTCCATAGGGTGGGTGGCTCCCTCCCATGCCAAGTTCTTCAACCCGATCGTGGCTTCCACAATGGCAAGTGGCTCCTAGTAAGCTCTCTCTTCCCTCAGCATCAGTACCGTGGGATCTACATCCATATAATCTGTATCTTCTTCTTCAACCTCCATGTCTGTGGGCTTGTTGGTCACAAAAGCATCTAGGCACTCCATACTATCCATCTATTCATCAAATAGCTCATACTTGCCTCTGTTGCCCAAATCAGTGGGTTAAGGGAGATGCTCTGGCTCACTTCCTTCTATTTTCTTCTCATTACGTTTCGTATTCTCAAATGTCATGATTCTGAGACTGTGGACTATTAGCTTTTGGTCTAGAGCGGCTAGCCTGGCTTTTATGTCATCATCCTTTATAGTATGTAGGGTTGGTGCACTTGGTTCTGAATCGTAATACGACCCCAATTCAGGAACCTCTCTTCCATGCTTGTCATACCTAGGGCCAGAACTTGAGCTAACATTAGTGATATCACTCCAATCTGAAAGATGCCCATAGGGATATTCTTCATGATACATTTGATTGGCTTGTGCATTCTCCTCTCTTGCATTCTCTAACACATTTATCAGCCTGTATTGATCACTATCAGTATCGCTCCACCTGTTAGCTTCAGTATCATCTTCAATATCTTGATCATAGTAGTCCACATCTCTTTCATTAGGGAGTTCACCCTAATCATCTTTGTTGTACGAGTTATCATAATTTTTGTTGCTGTTGTCATCACTATTGGTGCTGCTGTCATCATCACCATGTCCACCATCACTGCTGCTGCTGTCACTACTACTATCACTCTTGTCATCACCTTCATCTTCATCATCACTAGGGGTTGGTCCCCTTTCCTGGTCTTCATCATTAGCTCTTAGTTCATATAGGCTCTTCAATGTATGTTGGCAAGCCTCCCAATATTCGTCTTCTTCTCAGTTGTAGATATGATATCCAAGGAGTGTAGTCATGGCGTCAGGATCCATGTGATCAACCCAATCAGTAGGAACCCAGGTGGTATCTTCATTCTTCAATTCTGGAACCTCATTGTTGCAATCAAGTAGTATCTCGAAACTGGGCACCATTATCTTTGTTATAGGATCAAATCTCGGTTCTGGGTATCCCCAATAACGTTGACTTTCTCTAGCTTTTACAAACTTCCATTCAGTGTAGGAGTGTAGGGCTTTAGAGGTTCTGGAGGACAAGGAAGTCCTTTTGCTTTGGCCTTGGCTCGGGCCATCCTTCTAACTTCCATTTCCAATAAATCATCGTCAGTGGGCTTATAGCCTAGCCCAAAAGGTGGTGTGGCAGTAGGAATTGCCAAGTCTTGAATGGTTGGTTTCTTCACAGCTCTCCTCAAATTCATCCCAGGAAGGTAGTTCATTCTCCTCATCATTGCTACCACATTATTGTTACTATAAGGAGCAAAGTCCACTGGGATCTTTTCAACTTCTTCTCCTCTCTTTTCAAAGCTAGGCTTCTCGATCTCAAAACCATCCAAGGTCAATGGCTCTTTCTCAGAATCAATACCATAAACGGGTTTAGGCATAGTCAAAGTATCTCCATAGATGGTCATAATAGCCCCTTCACGTGGAAACCGAACCTTTTGATACAGGGAAGAAGGTATGGCTTTTGTGTTATGGATCCATGGTCGCCCAAGGAGCATATTGAAGCATGAGGTTATGTTAAGGACTTGAAAATCCACTTTCTTAACCATCGGTCCTATGGTAAGCTCTAATGTTATAGTCCCCAAGACTTCTCTTCTACTATTGTCGTATGCCCTCACATGTCGATCAGTCGGTACAAAGTCTTCAAAGCTCAAGCCAAGGCAGCTGGTAGTCTTCAAAGGATAGACATTTAAGGCACTTCCATCATCCATCAGTATTCTCTTCCCCATGGAATCTACAGTAATATGCAACAGATCATTGTGGTGCTTCCCCTTCTTGGTCAGATCCTTGTCGAAATAAGAAGTAATGAGTTCCCTATTTATGGACCCAATCATAGCATTCAAATCTTGGGAGGTTGTGGTAGTTGGGACTTGGATTTGGTTGAGCAAGTCTACTAGGTTTTGTCAATGTTTGTATGAGGCCATGAGTAAACCCTATAAGGATATGTTGGCTTGTGTCTTCTGTAATTGCTTGAGAACTTCATCTTCTTCGGTGGGTGTTTGTTGAATGGATCTATTCAGGGCTTCCATTGGGTTGTCGGTCTCTAAATGTGGGGGTTTGAAGTGTCTCTCCCCTTGTGATGTGGGCAATTTTGGTTGAATCATGGGGATTAGTGTTTCGGGGTTTGAAGTGTCTCCCCCCATTTACGAGTGTTTGGTTATTCTCTTGGGGTTTGAAGTGTCTCGCCCCATTTGTGGGTGTTTGGTTATTCTCTTGGGGTTTGAAGTGTCTCCCCCCATTTGTGGATGTTTGGCTATTCTCTTGGGGTTTGAAGTGTTTCCCCCCATTTGTGGATGTTTGGTTTTTTTTTCTGTTCCTGGTACTTCATTCCATATGTCATATCTTGTGGTGGTAGTAAAGGTTCTATCCATTAATTCTTCCTATGTCATCATGAAACACTCGGGTAGGTCATAGATCAAGTCGGCCGAGTCTTCCTTATTCTCTTCTTCGGTCATCAAGCAATTAACCCTCGGTCCTTTCCCAAAATTGTGATTGGGCAAGGGATTATTAGTGATGCTAGGCCTTGTAGGTGACGCAAGCACTTTATTGTCTATTAGGTCTTGAATTGCATGACGAAGGGTGAAACAATGGTCAGTGTCATGACCAAGGATTTGATGGTAAGCACATCTTTTATTCACATCAAACTTTGAGGGCAAGGGGTTTGGAATTGGTCTTGGGTCTAACGGCTTCAATAACCCTTTTGCTTTTAGCTTGTCAAACACTTAACTCCTAGGCATGTACAACTCATGAAATTCTCTCTTGGGTCTAGGCCCTTGGGGTACTTGCACAGGTGCAATGGGTGCAATCAATTGATAAGGATCATTTTTATGAATATTGGAAATTTCTGCAACCTTAGAATTAGACCCTACATTCTTTCTAAATCTTGGAAAGTCATCAGTCTTTAGAGTGCCATTGTTTTAGCATCCTCAATTTGACTTTTAGCAGCAATTAAAGCTTTAAAATTGGGAAAATACTATACAAACAAATATTTATGGTATACAGGCAATAAGCTTTTTACAACCATGGCTAACTATTCTTCTTCACTCGGCCTACTCATCATCTATGCAGCCTTGGCTCTCCACTTGGTAATGAAAGTAGAGAAGGATTCTTTCGGCTCTTGCTTGGTAGTCTCAAGGTCTCTTCTTGTGATGTCCACTTCCATATTGTACTTGTATTGCTTGTGAAACTCTCGGTAGATGTCCTCCCAACTTCTTGCTCTTGCATCATCCAGGTTGAGGAACCACCTAAGAGAGGCTCCGGTCAGTGTGTTTTGGAACATCTGGGCAAGTACTTCTTCAGTTGTGCCTAAGGGCTACATAGCCCTCATATACACCTTCAGATGGATCTTTGGGCAATTGGTCCCATCAAACTTGTCTAAGGTTGGCATCTTGAACTTGGGTGGCAGCCTTGCATTAGGGAACAGGGAGAGTGAATTGTAGTCCATAAGTTCCTCCATCTTGCGGGCTTTTCTAATCATCTCCTCCATTTTATTCATCCTCTCGTTGATCTTCTTCTCAGTCTCTAAGGTTGGTGGATCATGATCAGCCTTGTCCACCTCTTGATTACTCTTCAAATTCTAAAACTGTTGCATCATACGGTTCATGTCTTCCTTCAGCTGAATCTAACTAGCTACCATAGTGTTGAGTAGCTCTTAGGTTTTCATGGGTTCCTCTGTGTTTAGGTGTTCTCCCTTTTTTGCCATGTTACTAGGAGCTTCAGACTTCTTGTGACTTGAACTGTCTTCGAGGTTGAAGATGGGGTTGTGATGTTGTAGCAGTGGAGTCTCTTCTATGCTTGAAGGCTTCAGTATTGTGATGGGAGTGACAGGCTTGGAGTTGGAGCTACTGGCTTGAGTATCAAGCTTCGGTTCTCTTTGTAGCCTTTCTTCAAATCTTATCCAGATTCTCCCTTAATGATAGGCTTGGTTGGGTTAATCAAAGCCAAGACCCCATCCACATCCATCAGTCAATCAAAACAAACACACATAATATGCAATGCAATTTTAAACAGGACCGACCTAAGGGTAGGTTCTAAGTCATTATGTTGTAGGGTAGGTTTGTTGTTTCATTGTTTCCTATAGCTAGGACATTACGCCTTCTAACTTGTAATGTAATGAACATTGCGTTGGTCCAAACGGCATGGTTTATCCTTTACAGTCAACAGGGAATGATCCAGTGACTTTGGGCTATAAGTTGGTGAGTTTGCCACTAGGTACCTGAATCTAATCAAGACTGGTGATCCATGGTTACTACTACCACAATTTGTTGAAAGGGGTGCATACATTGTTGTTTGGATGGCACACACTATGACAGTTAGGAAAAGATTTTAACATCCAAAACATACAACAAAATATCATACACCACAATATTATGCAACATCCCATCAAACATAAATAAATAAACAAACAACAACTATATCATGCAAGACCATGCAAAAAAAGGGTACATATTTGGTCACTTAAGTCTAATACGAAGCTTAGCCCTTGACATCCCTAGCAGAGTCACCACTGTGAGAGACCTCGATGAAAAGCATCCCTCAAAGAAGAGATTCGGGTACCTTTTAGGGCAATTCTCTTTTTGGGTAAATGGTATGGAGTCACCACTTATTTTTCTTTATACAGAAAAAAGAAAAAAGAAAAAATAACAATTATAAAATACATGACTAAAAAGTTTCATTCATTGATTGAATAAAATTACATATCTGAAAGAAAATTAAAAAGTTACATAGCTTTGGGTCCTAGTTGCAATCTACCAAAATACATGGCCTTTTTTCCTAGTTACATTCTACCCAAAACAAATGAAGACAAGACTAGATCTACTAAACCAAAAACCTAAATCCAGAGGCTAGGTTATGGAATGGGAAGGTGTTGGGTACCCATTCTGCCCAGATAGAGTCTGGTCTTCTAGACTCTTGTGACCAATGTACTTTCTTATGCATGTCATGAATGATATGTTGAACATGTGAAACAAAAATTGAAAGTTCAAATAGAGTATAAAACACCTTGAACGTTTAGACCCCCAATTTACAAATTACCAATTCAAGCTTTATGCCAAACAATAAGTGTGCGGAAAATGAACACAAGCTATAAACAGAATTGGTAAACAATCTAAGCCAATTAAAACCACATCTACAGCAGAAAATAAAAGGCAAAGATAAAGGGAAGAGAGATGCAAACACAAGGACAACACACGATGTGTTATCAAAGAGGAAACCGAAGCCCTTGGCGTAAAACCTCTCCGCCGCCCTCCAAGCGGTAAGTAATCCACTAGAAAATGTAGTTGGGATACATGAACAGCAATAGACCCTCCAAGCCTAATCTACCCAGTGTACCTAAGCTTTCCAAGCTTCTTGCTCCAACAAGGTTATGCCGAACCTATTTCTTTTCTAGCTTCCCGGATTTCGCTACTTGACCATAGCATCAACCAATGTGAAATTGGTTCCTTCCTAACTGCTTCCCAGAACACCAAACAGCCCTCTCACAGTAATGGATATGATGAGAAAATGTTTTGGTAAAAAGCCTCTCAAGGATTTAACAATGGAGAGGAAGAGAGTAGAGGAATTTGAAGAGTCTCTTATGTGAAGATTGTGGATGAATCAATTTTGTTTTTCTCTAGGATTTCTCTCTCAAAATTCTCTCTGGAAGCTCTCTTTCTTTCGTGAGTATAAGGGGTATTTATACTAGGGTGAGAATGGAATGTGAAGAGTCAGGTTTTTCAAAACAGGGCTGGCTCGCGGCTTGACTGAGTCGCGAGATCCAGCCGCGAGATAGCTGAACGGCCAGTTGTCCTATTTTGTCCTGTAGTGCTCCAGCTAGCATGACGCTTCAACTTCTGGCATGCTTGGCACTTGTCCAGCTTCTGGCGGCTTGCAGCCGCAAATCACCAGCGAGATCCAGTTGCGAGTCTCTATTTTTCTTGCACACTCTTGAGCATTTCTTCACACTATCTCATTCACTACCCTTACAAGAATCCCACCTAAATACAGGGTTACTAATTGCTGAAATACAAGCAAATTTGGCACGGAATAAAGCCAACAAGATGGTTGATTAAATTCAACCTTACAATCTCTTCCTTTGGCTATTCCGTGACAAAACCCTAAAACAGACTCTAGACTTAACATGTGAGTTGGGAATAGTTGAACATAACTCACTCACACCTAACTCTAGAAACTGTGAAGCTCTTGAATCATATGAACATGAATCCCCTGAAACACAACAATACACCATGATCATTGTATGCAGAAAAGCATGAAATGCATATGAAGAAGGCATGATGTGATCAAGCAAAGATGGAGTTAAGAAACAAACCATGGCTTGATCAAACAAGCAATTACTACAAGGTAGTGACCACAATGCTCATTCACACTTGGAATGAACACTTGGATATACAAGCTAATAAGATCAATGCAAATTACTTGCATGCCCAACACTCAACCAATGCATAATACACTAAGTATATGCATCTAGGAACAATCCTACAAGGGCACAAGAGTGACAGTACTTAAAAGGAAAATGCATGACATTTAGTTAGAAGTACTGATTTAACAAAGCATAAAGGCTGCATAAAGCATGGTACAAACCATAAAGCCTACAAACCATGAAAACAAACCCTAAAAGCTTACAAAAGCAACATGGGTACAAAACACATCGTATACTGAAAAACATCATCAATATATCAAAGTTTTAAAACCATCCATGAGTTATGAGTTTGAACCAAACATAAACCATAACCATAGTTTATCAAACCCATAATAACAACAATTATCCAAAACATAAACAAAGTAAATAGGATAAACACAATTCTTGATTGCTCCCCCTCAAATTAGTACTCCCCCTCAAGAGCTGCTACTCAAACTTCTCCCCCTTTTTGACCGGAATGGCCAAAGGGTCACTGCTCATGATGTGTGGTGATGCTGTCAAATTTTGCTGAAAGAACATCAAGCTGGTCCTGCATGGCTGCCATCCTCTCAGACTGCTCGGTCTGGACCTCTCTGAGTCCATCAAGTCTTTCCAGGATGACCTGAAATGCATCTGGAGGTATATCTGAAGAAATTGATGCTCTAGTCCTCTTGCCTCTCCTTCTGGGTGTTGAAGTTGATGTCTGACCTGCTGCCTCTGCCTCAGTCTCCATTGGGTCACCCTCTCCTTCATCACCTTCATCTTTTTCACTTGGAAGACGAACACTTATCCTTTTGAAGGTTTGCTTGTTAATGGCTGAAGGTGTAGACATAGGACTGATGTCTTGAGGGATTGCAACACCCTTCTTTCTGAAAATCCTCATGAGTAGGCTAGGAAAGATCAGCTTAGGCCTAGAAGTGGTTCTAGTCTCATCCACAATAGTATCAAATATGTGGGACTGATATCAATGAATGTCTTTTCCTTGAGCTCTATCAGAAAAATTGCTCTGGCATTGTTAATTGTAGTCAGCTTCTTTATAGGATATAGGTTAAACATCATGATAATAGTGAGACACCTCATGTCCATTGGGAAAGCTGTGGTATTTAGGCATCTCCCCTCTCTCTGTCCACCAATCCTCTGCTGTACAGTTTCTATAGAAAGCATCCTATCATTATAATTGATGAACTCATGATCTTCTAACCCCTCAAGACCTAGCACATCATCAATGTCATGTGCATCTAAGGTGAATTCTGTTCCTCTAACCTAGCAGCTCAACTCATCTTCCCTTATCACAGCATTGGAGTAAAACTCCCTAATCAAGGGTTCACACACAATTGGTAAATCACTTAGCAAATTTTCCCATCCTCTCCCCTCAAAACAATTAGGGATAAAGGTGTCTCTCAAATCCTCCAAATCCACATACCTTTCTTGTATGATGCCTGCCTTTAAGAAAAAATTCTTGTATCTCTCAAAATGAGAAACAGACCTAAACAGATTTTGGTCCATTTTCATTCTCTTATCTGCTTTCTTGGCAGGTGTTTTCTTCTTTGGGGATGAAGGAGCCATTTGTAGACAAGCAGAAAAGGCCATAACAACAAAACACAGTACAGGTCTACAAAAAATCAGTACTCTGTTAGTGTCATAAAGAGATAAGAGTAGAGCAACAAGACCAAAGATGGCTTAAAGACAGGTATAGAGGAAATGGCTCAAATCATAAACCAACAACTTAAATGAGTGTACCCATTGGTAGACACTCAAGGCCAAACAACATTTTGAAGAAAAGTTCTAATGTTGCATAGTATAACATCACATAAGGGGCAAACATATGTCAATGAGACATATCTTGATGAGTATGAGATGACACAAAATACTCAAGACAGAAGCACACACTAGATCTACTAACACAGAATCAAATCAATATAACCCAACAAACAAAACTCAATCATTTTGAATCAACTAAATAAGGTGAGTTTAAACAAAATGGGTATAAGTCAGTCAACAAACCCTAAGCATAGAGTAAGACAAATGATAATGAACAAATCTATCAACCTAAACAAGTTCACATAAACCAAGAGCCTCAACAAGCCATACAAGGACAAAACTCAACACTGAATCACCAACCCATCGTAAATCAGAATATCAACTCATAGAATCAAGAGGGAAATGCTCAAAAACAAGAAATACTGAGTGAGAAAGTGAGAACCCATACCTTTTTCTTAAGGATTTTGAGAAGAAATGAAGCAAAAATGGAGTTTGTAGAGAGTGACACGGAGTGTTTGGGTTAGTTTCAGTTGAGAGAGAAAGTGAATAGTCATAAAAAGTTCGAGGGAAAACTGAAAAAGGTTTTAAAAACTGCCCTTACTGTGCAAAAACACGCATTTTTCGCGACTGAGGTAAGTCGCCAGAAAGTCGCTAGTTTCACCCGCCAAAACACTTCAAGCCAAAAGTTTTGAAAAATTTGCTAAGTTTTTTTCGCGACTGGAAGTCTCACTCGCGAGGGAGTCGCGAGTTGAGCCGCGAAAATCTCTGTGTACCCCTCGCGACTGGACCTTCCACCCACGAACAAGTCGCCAAAACTGACCCGCGTGCTCGCGATTGTGGCATGCGACTTGTCTGACCCGCGATTGAGTCGCCAAAAACAGGGCAACACTATTTTTGAAATTTTTCAGTTTTTGTAAGAACAAAATACTTTCCAAAAACAACTAAAGCACTCAAAAATATTTTTGTATTTGAATCAACAAAGATTGAGCATGTGAAAACACATTTTATCAAGTACAATCACACAAATGAATATGGCATTCATTGAACATAAACTTGTGTGTTGTGTGTAGATATCAACAATGAGATAGTCCTTAGTCTAATGTGAAGCTTCAATGATCAATTCAACCAAGACATACACAATTAGCACTAGATCATGTGACCCATCTCAATTATAGAAGTATGCATATATGACCTCCCACAAGACTTGATTACATAACATGGAGCTTTACATTTAGCTCCAATTTCAATCATAACATTTGATCTTTTTGATCCTTTTGTAACAATTACATCTCATTGTGAGAATGTTGTTTGATATTTCACCTTGATGAGATAGCCTTTGACTTTTTGAAAAATCATACACTTTATTTAGGTCGCTTTCCCTTTTTCCTAGTTGAATACTAGTATGTGCGACATGCTTTTGCAACTCAGTATCTCTTTACATTTGGAGATTTACATTTGATGAGCTCTTTTTAGCAAGAAAATAAAGAGTGGGAAGATATATAGACACAAGTCTATGCATGTCTCAAGATCAACATAACCATTCACTAATCATTCATGACAAGTTTAAAGATCTATTTACAACAGTCACATAGATTTCAAGATTTCTTCCACAGTGATAAGAGTACAAAGGAACAAGCTATGCTCGTAAATGCACAAAGCCATTAGCACAAAGGTACAAGGCAAAACAAGTTTTGAGACAAAACTCAACAATGTCAATCAAACTTTTTGATTTTCTACTTTTTATGTGGTTTTTGGATTTTTGACACATAAGAAGGAAAAGATTGATCAAAATCAACAAAAATGAACGAAAGAATGCAAAAACAGACAAACAAATTTCAACCCACACAATCAATAAGCAAACAAACAAATAAAGTCATAAAGCATAGGAAGTATTGATGCATGGACATGTTGTAATGCTTATGCATGAGTACCCTTTTTCACCCACACGTCACTTGCGTTTGGGGTAATTTCCTTATAGGATTGGGTACGAGAGTTAGGGCTTTCAAACTTTCGTGTGAAGCTTTCCAAGCAGTTGGTGAAAGCACCAATCATCTTCATCACGTCCATCATTCCGGGATCTCCACTTTGATCTCTTGATGGTTCACCAGCCCAATTTCTCCGGTCATTTCTAGGTCCTCGTGACCTTGGAGTAGTTGCACTATTCATTGCTCTCAGCTTTTGACAATTTGGTCGAGTATGCCCTTGAAGTCCGCAGTGATGGCACACATAGTTCGATCTAGGACCTCTTTGTGGTTGTGGACGAGACTTGGCTCAGGATTCAGACCTGCCCGCAGATTGATTACGGGGGTTGTTCAACAACCGTTGGTTCTCCACATTCCTCTTCTCCTCCATCTTGGGCTTCTCAGCACTAGGGCCAACTTTAAATGGCTCTTTGGCCTTTATAAACTTCACTTCTTTGGTGCTATTACCCGATGAGCTACTCCCTCCGGTATATCCCAACCTGGATTTTTCTGAGAAATGCTTTTGAGATGAGATAACATCATCTAGCTTCTTGGTGGAGACCCTCTCTATCATGGCATTTGTTTGCACAACCTCTTGCTCAAAAAATCTCACTTTTTTGTAGGATGAAAGCTCACCATTCAGTGTCTCTCTCTCACATTTGGCCTCCTTATAGCAAATTAGGAGACTTTTATAGTCCTCATCTACCTTCTTCATCTCTCTCACAACTGCCTTGGCCACCCTTGTGTACTCACCCGACTTCTCCAGGAGTGAGTTATAATTTTCTTGAAGATTGGCTGTGCTTTCATCTTCTTCTACATCTGATTCTTCAACAACTCCCAATGATTCTTCATCACTATGTTCCCCAAGCTCTTGTACAAGCAAATTCAACTCATCTGAAGACTCAACATGGGTAATAGTCATAAAAGCAGAGTAATTCCCTTCTTCATCACAGCTTTCCTCAAAATTAGAGTTGGATGAATCCGAGTCACTCAATGTCGTGGCATACACCTTACCTTTCGATTTCAAATAATTCAAACATTCTTTCTTAAAGTGTCCATGCCCATTGCATTCAAAACAAGTGACACCTTGTGTAGATTGGGATTCTTTTCCATCTTTCTTTTTGAATTCCCTTTTCTCCCTTCCTGAACTTTGGAATTTCCCTTTATCACCAAATTTACCATTATTCTTGAATTTCAACAATTTCCGAAAAATTTTCACAAGGTATGCAACATCTTTGTCAACCACATCCTCATTCGATGAGTCATGGACTTCCACCCTTTCATTAATGGTCTTAAGAGCAAGAGATTTACTCTTCCGTTGAGTGGGCAGTGACATTTCACAAGTCTGAAGAGAACCAATCAACTCTTGGACTTTGATGTCATCAAGGTTCTTGCTCTCTTCAATCGCTGTCACTTTGGCACGAAAGCTTTCCGGCAATGACCGAAGGATCTTCCTTACTATTTTAGAATCCTCTGTTTTCTCCCCTAAATTGAACTTGCTGACAACCACCTCATTCAGCTTGCTATAGAAAGAGTCGAAGGACTCATCCTCACTCATTTTTAGCTCCTCAAACCGAGTGGTCAGCATCTGCAGCTTGGTGTCTTTCACTTTCTTCGTGCCTTCGTAGGTGGTCCCCAATATCTCCCATGCTTCTTTGGCAACGGTAATATGAGAAATCCTATGAAACTCATCCGGGGACAC
Source organism: Quercus tomentella (assembly GCA_028535165.1). Classification (NCBI taxonomy): domain Eukaryota; kingdom Viridiplantae; phylum Streptophyta; class Magnoliopsida; order Fagales; family Fagaceae; genus Quercus; species Quercus tomentella. The sequence goes on along the minus strand of JAPQVY010000133.1, from coordinate 48,849,874 downwards.
ACCACAGAAAATCGCATTAAGTGCTTTACTGTTAGTATTAGATGCGGCGAGTGCTGCCTTATCCCATGTGGATTTGGCTGCCTCAGGCCTGGTGCAACCTATATCAACAGCATCCCAAATTGATTCATCAATGAAACATAAAAATGCTCTCATGCGAACCTTCCAAAATGCATAATTACTACCATCAAAATATGGAGGTGCATTTAAGGATTGAGACTGGTCCATCTCAATACGGGGTCAAGGATCACACTATGGTAATGAAAACAATAACAGTGTACCTGCTCTGATACCAATTGAAAGTTCAAATAGTGTATAAAACACCTTGAACGTTTAGACCCCCAATTTACAAATTACCAATTCAAGCTTTATGCCAAACAATAAGTGTGCGGAAAATGAACACAAGCTATAAACAGAATTGGTAAACAATTTAAGCCAATTAAAATCACATCCACAGCAGAAAATAAAAGGCAAAGATAAAGGGAAGAGAGATGCAAACACAAGGACAACACACGATGTGTTATCGAAGAGGAAACCGAAGCCCTCGGCGTAAAACCTCTCCGCCACCCTCCAAGCGGTAAGTAATCCACTAGAAAATATAGTTGGGATACATGAACAACAATATACCCTCAAAGCCTAATCTACCCAGTGTACCTAAGCCCTCCAAGCTTCTTGCTCCAACGAGGTTGCGCCGAACCTATTTCTTTTCTAGCTTCCCGGATTCCGCTACTTGACCATAGCATCAACCAATGTGAAATTGGTTCCTTCCTAACTGCTTCCCAGAACACCAAATAGCCCTCTCACAGTAATGGATATGGTGAGAAAAGGTTTTGGTAAAAAGCCTCTCAAGGATTTAACAATGGAGAGGAAGAGAGTAGAGGAATTTGAAGAGTCTCTTATATGAAGATTGTGGATGAATCAATCTTGTTTTTCTCTAGGGTTTCTCTCTCAAAATTCTCTCTGGAAGCTCTCTTTCTTTCGTGGGTATAAGGGGTATTTATACTAGGGTGAGAATGGAATGTGAAGAGTTAGGTTTTTCAAAACAGGGCTGGCTCGCGGCTTGACTGAGTCGCGAGATCCAGCCGCGAGATAGCTGAACGGCCAGTTGTCCTATTTTGTCCTGTAGTGCTCCAGCTAGCATGACGCTTCAACTTCTGGCATGCTTGGCACGTGTGCAGCTTCTGGCGGCTTGTAGCCGCGAGTCACCAGCAAGATCTAGTCACGAGTCTCTGTTTTTCTTGCACACTCTTGAGCATTTCTTCACACTATCTCACTCACTACCCTTACAAGAATCCCACCTAAATACAGGGTTACTAATTGCTGAAGTACAAGCAAATTTGGCACGGAATAAAGCCAACAAGATGGTTGATTAAATTCAACCTTACAAAAATTAAATCACACAAATTTATTTATGAATGAAGTCTCTTCTTTTTTCTTTTTTTTAAAAAAAAATTCAGATCTGTTTTAATGAATAAAAAAAATGATTTTGATTTGTCAAAATATCAAATCTGTTTTGTAGAATAAAAAAAAAAAAGTGGTTTTTGATGATAAAAATTTAGATCTGTTTTGTTATATTTAAAAAAGTGATTTTTGATGGCAAAAATTTAGATCTGTTTTGTTATATGTTTGAAAAAGATTTTTTAAGAAGAGAGTTTCACTCATAATCCAAATTTATGCAATCATGAATTAAAATAAACACAAACACAATAATACACAATCTCTTTCTTTATTTCAAGAATTTGCACGTATTAAGAAAATCAAATTTGCATCTTAAGAATGATGCAAATCAGTTTTGATTTGAGAAAAATGTTGATCTGCATCTCATAAAGATGTAGATCTCTCTTTGTTTGAGAAAATTCAGATCTACATTTAAGGAAGATGTAGACCTATTTTTATATTGAAAAAAACTCAGATCTACATCTTATAAAGATGCAGATCATTTTTTTTTATATTGAGAAAAATTCAGATCTACATCCTATAAAGATGCAAATCTATTTTGTTTTAAGAAAAATTCAAATCTACATCTTATAAAGATGCAAATCTGTTTTGTTTTAAGCAAAATAATTGTTCACGTGCAGATTTATTGACATTCAAGAAAAAGATTATAACAATCACATAAAAAACAATCATGCTTTAACAAAACAACAATTTACAATTCATGTTATGGCTATTTGAAAAAGAAAGAGATATAACATGCATCATCACATCACAAGAAAATGGGTGAAGGAAAAAACCTCTTGCATGAGCACTCTTTATTCTTGAGACGATGTTTTAGGGTTCAAATAAATTTATGCAATTCTCTTTCAAACCTAAAAGCCTTAATTTAAGTAGCAACACTCGGAGAGGGGATCGAAAAATATGGGTGGTTTAAGAGTAAAAAACGTATGCCTCTCAGAGCGTAAAAAAAAGGTGCTGAATTATGAGGTTCAGTCTCTATTTATAGAGGCCAGAATACTCTAAAAAATAGGTATGGACGATTAGGGTTTGAATCCGAACGCATCCTTTTGCGAAAAGATCGAAAAAAGTATGCATAATCGTCACTCGAAGGCCGTTGGGCCAAAGCCCACATCAGGGAAATTTGGCCCTTTTAGAGTGCCGTTCGGCACTCCAAAAGTGCCGAATTGGCCCTATGGCTCCAAATGCACATTCATGTTTGGGTGCCGTTTGGACTCCTCTTCTAGGGTTTTTTGGCCAGTCCTTGTACCTAGACGTGTTTTCATCCTCCGACTCTGATTTTTCATCTCTTTTTTGGATAATTCAGGATATTTAAGGAAAATTATCTTGTAGATAAATACTCTAAAATAAATCTTGATAAAGTTCAGATTATCCATAGTTTTATTTTTATCCAATCATCCCTTTTATTCCCATGCATGCATCCTCATTTTAAACACTAATTATCAACCAATCGCAAAATCATTTAATTAATTTTAATTTTTTAACCAATCAAAATTAATTTGAATTGATCATGTGTGGTCGATTCTACCTAGACACAATGCATGTTGACCGTGCAAACTTGATCATGCGATATCTTTCGATTTGATAGTCCGATTTGATAACCGGAAACACCGTTGCGACCGTTAGAATCTCAAGATCATTTTTATGATATGCAATGAATGAATTAATGCATGTAATTCAAAGACAAAATAATGTAGGTAATGCAAGAACAAATTGATGCATGTAATGCAATTATGATTTTTGGGGTACATGGATTGGTCATTCAAGTCATTCTCCTTGATTAAATCATGGGTGCAAAATTGAGTGTCTACAACATCAAAGCGGTAAATCATGGCAAAATGAAAGTAGACATGCTTGAAAAGCTATAAAACATGCTAGGAAAAGAAACCTGCTAGGAAAAGCACTAAAAACATATAATTAAGCAAATAAAGCTAGGAAAAGCAAAAAAAAGAGAAAGGGGTGTGGATTGTAGCTAAAAAACTACATCCACACTCCTAAACCTCAAATCTAAAGTATGGAACGAAGGAGAGGAAGATTATCTGCAAGAACACTACCTTGAAGATTGTAGAGAAAAGGTGAGAATCTAAGGTGTTCCAAGGTGTATTCATGTGTTTGGATGTATTTAGGAGAGAAATTAGAGAGAGAGAGAGAGGAGAGAGAGGAGAGAGAGAATCTACACAGAAACTGCCCAAAAATCATTTTATTTTTATTTTTGGAAAAATGAGGGTCTGGAGGTATTTATATTGAAAAAGTGACCCTTCAGCTATCGGGGCACCTTGAAGGGCCACCAGCCACCTTGCTTATATCAGCAATTCTGGCTTTTTCTCGGTTTGACTTAGGATGCATATTTGAAAGCCTTCCCGGACTCCGATTGAGCTGCTCTTAGTGTCCCTAGAAAGCTTTAGATGTTTAGTTTCCAGAACACTAAAGAAATTCAAAATCCAATGGTCGGATCAAACGTTTTGGCATTGGGAAGGATACTGACATGCTTTTTATTATTTTTTGGATATCTCAACTATTTTTATGGTGCTAGTCCTAACCCATTCTGATGGTCGGATCAAAATTACATTTTTTAGTGCCCTTTGGAGTTAACCTCGAGTCAAACTTGGTCAAAGTTGACAAAAATCACTGAGTAGCTCGGGTTTGATGTAGAAACACACAAAAAAAAAAAAAAATTGTTGTTTGGGAATGATTTTGACCCGACTTTGACTTTTTGTCAACCTAGGGTTGTCCATGGGCATTTTAGTCAATTCAACCTAAAATAGCACTTCGAGTGCTCTAATGCTCGAACGGATTGTACCACATTAATCTAGATGTTACTGTGGCACAATAGAGAAAAGATAATATTTTAAAATTTTCAGGGTTTCGCACTCAAATCAAGGGTGAACAAAATATGGTGCCTACAGCATTAAATGAAGCAAAGGCGGTGCTTTGGAATAATTGACAAACTGGGAAATTTGAAAAGACAAGCCTGTTCATAGCAGAAAAGGTGAACAAGATAGGGACCACTGTTCAAAAAAACCGCGAAAGAAAATTGCAAGAATATTCGCATGTGAATTGCAGGAACAATCCACATGCTCAGGGGGTTGAATGTTGAGGCCCATTTTTGACAAAAGGCCCAATGACAGAAAAAGCCCAACAATAAGGAGAAGGAGAGAAAATGAGATCAATAGGAGGTAATAAACCCAATAGGCCAACGTGGCAAGAATGGTGGCCAACAAGCCCATGGGATCAATAAAAGGTAAAGACAATGCAAATGGGCTAGGGAAGCCTAAGGAAAGAGAGGTAATAAACCCAAAGGGCCATCGTGGCAGGAATGGTAGTCAAATAACCCATGGGATCAATAAGAGGTAAGGCAATGTAAATGGGTCGGGGAAGCCCTAGGAAAGAGGTAATAAACCCAATGGGCAAACAAGGCAAAAATGGCAGCCAGCAGGCCCATGAGATAAATAAGAGGTAAAGGCAATGCGAACGGGCTGTGGAAGCCCAAGGATAGAAGTAGTAAACCCAATGGGCCAACATGGCAAGAATGATAGCCACTAGGCCTATAGGCATGGCAGGAAGAGCAACAGCAGAAAGTAGAAGTCCAATGGGCTAAATGGGCATGAGCTTCTACCCAAGCAATGCCCAACCCATGGGAGAACGACAGGAGGCAGCAATACCTAGCCCACACATCCTCTATGCTGTGGAAGATAGACACAAACCCAATGCCTATAGTAGAACAAGACAATGCAAGAACAACATGAATGATGTGGGAATTAAAGAAGACAAACTAGAGGGTAGTGGTCAGGGGATTCAATACAGGAGAGGTGTGCCCTTGGTCAAGGGATTCAAAGGGTGTGGTTTGGTGGTGGGGAGAAAAGAGGTTTATTTTAAGGTTCCTACCAAGGCTTCTTTTGGGAGAAATGCTTTGTTGGGATGGCATTTCACCCAAAAGAGGTAAGTATGGTCGGGGCCACTTGATGCATGCCATAGGGGTAAGTGTAGTGAGAGCCTCCAGTCCTTATCCGTTGAAGGTAAGGCAAAAATGGGGGAGGGGGAAGTAACAAAATAAAGAATTTTGTCTGGGAATGGAGAGTGGTGCTGCAAGCACACTATGAGCAGAGGTAGTGGCCGGGCAACTAATGGGTTAGTAGGCAAGCCTAGAGAGATGCCCACAGGAAACCAAAAATGGTTGGTGAAGCCCAAAGGACAAAAGGGAGAAATCCCATAGAATTAAGAGGTATAAAAAGGATGAGAGGTAGCTAGGAAGAAGGGAGGAGGAAGAGGAGGAGAAAAAAGAAACAAGAGAGAAATTGAGAACTAAAAAAAGAAGAAAACTAAGTGGTAAAAAAAGAAAAAAAAAAAAAGAAAAAAAAAAAGAAAAAAAAAAGAGAGAATGAAGAGAGAACACATGGCAGAAATAGGGGCATGCATCAGCTGACCATCTTTTCTCTCCCTCAAGACATTCCCACTCTTTAAAGCTCTATGAAATTGGAATCTAAAACCATTTAGGCCCTTTCTCCAGCACGGTTAACTTCAATGGTAGGAGGTTGTAATGAGGTTATCTGTCTTGGGGTTCGGTTCCCTTTTTGGACCCATTCCTACCGAGCAATCTTTAGTTTCTTTGACACCTCTATCATTATTTTTTCTTCTTTTTTTTTTTTTGGTTACGATGTTTTATGTTAATGACAATCCTGTTGTGACATCTTTTACTCTTTCTATTGTATTAGTTATTTTATCTTTGGTATTTGCTAGTTTCTGTTAGCTTCTCTGTAGTAACCCTTTTTATTTTTATTTTATCTACTGTATTAGTCGTTCCGCCGTACTAGTTATCTTGTCTGTGGTATTAGTTATTTTTTGCTGGATTAACTATTCTGTTGTAACCCTTTCATTTAGCATATTTTATTATAGCAGTCATTCTACTGCAATGTCCTTTTATTGTGTAAGATAGTTATATCATTCTGACCATATCTGCCATGTCCAGCCCACCATACCATCACCAAAGTTGTCTCAACATTGGGCATGTCGGGCTTGCGCACAAGTTGACCTGCAATGTAACTCACAAGAGGCTAGTCCCGACTTCCTTACCCATTAACACACAGGCCTTGGAATAGCAGACAGGCCCAGGCCCATCAACGCAAAAAGGCCCCCACACCCCTTACCTGATATCTTTATTTGTTAATGGGAGTGAAATTGTGGGTTTTAGGTCCAATTTGGCACTTTGGTTTACTAATATTTTTAAATTGTGTTCTTTTAATTCAAAACTTTTGAATAAGGTTCTAAATACATAATAGAATTTTGGGAGTCAATGTCAGTTAGTTACTGTTTTGTTATATTAGATGTTGCCCATAAGATAATTATACACAAGCTATGAGTTTTCCATCTTTGAAAGGTTAAATCTTCATCAAAACATATAAAGGCTTAAAAAGTAAAATTTTATTTTAAATTTGGGGGTTTAATAGGATTTAGTTTTTGGTATTTTGATTGGTTGGTTTTGATTTAGGTGATCGGGTTAGATTTTGTTTTAATTGAGGTTTTGATTAGGAACTGTTCCTCTTCATCAACTATAATTTCAAAAGGTTGTTTATTCATTTGAATGAAATTGTTGCCTCTTTTTGGTTGTTTAATTTTTCTAATAATGATTGAGTTTGTTTCTTTGTTTGGTGTTTTCAGGTTCACAAAGTGGTTTACTTAGGCTATTATTAGATTGACCTCAACCTTGGACTCATGATTTGAGCTTTTCATAAAGACAATGCTTGGTGAAGGCGTTACACGCTAAGTCAAAACATAATGATTTAATGGCCCCTAGTGAGTGCAAAAGTTTGATTTTTTTAAATGTTTGAATTTTTTTTTATCACAAAGTCGTTATTTTGATGGTATGGTTCCTTATGCTCTGAAGAATGAAGGAGGTTATGTATAGGCTTGCAAAAAATGGGTATGTGAAGAGTAATTTCTTTGCTTAAGGTTTGTGTCGATGACTCGATATGAGAATAATTTGTGCTTGACATATTGTTCTTTGTAACTTTTGCTACTTTTACTGTAAGTGAATGGACAGGTACCTAGGGACATATTTTAAAGTTTTATTATTTAAGATCCAAAAAAAGGTGTCAGATATTTTTCTCATGGAATTTTTATAGATGTTGCATTCATATTTTTTTAAAAGGTTTTGATATTTGGGATTTGAATAAAAATGTTTGCTTGCTTTGTAGGTTTTAGTGTTGTTGGCACACAAAAAGCTCATTGGGGAGAAGCTTGTGGAAGAGGAGGCTGAGCAGAATGTCAAGCAGGAGGCCAAGAAGGAAAAATACTTGGTAAGAAGTCTGTCATACTCAACTGCATTGTTCAAGAGCCACTGCTGCATTCGGGTTGCATCAATTAAGTGCTTCTGCATTTAGGGTGTGTTTGTTTGGAAGTGAAATAGAGTGTGTTGGGAAATTTAAACCCCGGTTGATAGAATTAACAAGTTTTAAACACAAGTTGTTAATTAGATTTATTATGAATAAAACTTGTTAAAACAAACAAACATCAATATCATGTCAAAATCATGCAGCGGAAAAAATAAATAAGACAAGATATGATGACCCAGGAAAACCAATGAAAAAAACTAGTTTCACAGTAAAAAACCTAGGGGGAAACCTTCCCGAAAAGCAATTCACTATAGTAAAGAGAAGTTTCAGATCTAGTACAAAACCTTTGTCCCTAAACTCTACAATCCCCGTAGATGAACTTACAGTAGAAACCTTCTACCGCTTCAGAACCTCTGAACTCTTCAATATATGAACGCCACCCTTTTTGTTGCACAGATCCCAGTATGTGACTAACTCCTTTGCACGAATCCCAATACGTGACTCACTCACCAACTTGAAGAAGATGTTGGCTGCAAAGTTCTTCACTTCATCAACAATGAAGATCAAGAAGCACTTGGTTACAAAACCCTAAGGTGCAAAGACGCAGTAGCTTCTTTCAGAGAGAATAAGGCATTGGTCACCTTTTGCATATGTTCTCCTTGTATTCTCATATGTGACAACCTCCAAAATAAGCCTTATATAGGTCTAGGGTTGTGAGAAAAGAAACCCTACACAAATACATAAGCTTGGGCCGAAAATCAGATCTGGAAATCTAAATTCCCGTAACCTTAATAGATACCTTGATCGATCGAGAATCTGTCGAGCTTCATTCATTAAATCTCAATAGATAGCTATTTGTCGAGCAGCTGTCGAGCTATCTGTCCATAGGTGTCGAGCTATCTATCCAGCTTTAATGAATAGCTTTTCTTCACTTGTCTCTTGGTCCAATCTTCATGGCTTTAATACTAGACTTCAACAACATGTTTCTTGAAGTATTAAACACATCCTAGATCTACCCAAATACAAGTAAAGTGTGTTTTGTCAAAGAATTAGCCAATTACATAAAATATGTCCTTAACAGGGTAGATGGAAAACTTTGGAGAGAAAATGAGAATGAAATTTTTTTTTGACTGTGTTTTGTTAGGTAGAGAGGAAGGAAAATAAATGGTGGAGCCCAAGTGTTTTCTCCTCGGGCCCACCAAAAAGTTTTCTCCCCAAAATGGAGAGAAAATGAGGCTGCGTAATGGACAAAAATGCCCATGTCCAGTTCATTTCTTTTTTCTTTTTTTGTGCTAGGCACGTTGCCCCTTTCCCTTTTTTTTCTTTTCTTTCTTGAACGTTGCTTTTTTGTTTGTTTTTTTTTTTTTTTTTTTTTTCCATTTTTTGATTTCCTAGGTTGTGGGTGGACATATTGCCTCTTTTTTTTCTTTTTTTGGGGGTTTAACTAGACATAATTTTTTTTTTTAGGACATGATTTTTATTTTTTAATAAATTGGGTGATTTTTTTTTTTTTTTTGGTTGTTTGTCACTTTTTTGTATTAATTGGTCTTCATTTTTTAACAAGGATGTATGAGTAAATTTATACAAACTCACTTTTTCCATCCCTCCACTTTTCTACTTCCAACCAAACAAAAATGAGAGAAATTAAAATCTTTTCTATCCTCCCACTTTTTCACCCCTCCAACCAAACGGACCTTTAGAGATACAATACTCATTGATATACATCTACTATAAATCTGTAATAGTTAGCCATTAGCTTTTAGCAAATATTAAGGTAGTTAGCATTGTACTAGGATTATTGTTTTTCCTTGATGTTCAATGAATAATATTGAGACAAACAAATTTAATTATGTGCAACACTTAATGAAATGAAATCATTTTGAGTTCAAGCCTAAGGTAGACTTGGCCGTGTATGAAAATGGAGGAATGCCTTGATTTGGTTGAATGAAAGTTTTTGATTTAGTTGAGCAAATGTTTTTTGTATTGCTGTTTTTTTTTTTTTTTTTTTTTTTTATTGCTGATTTTTTTTTCCCATTGAAATAGTAATATTACTACAATAATTTGAAGATTTGGGGACGATCTTATATTTGGGATTATTTAGCTCTCAATAATTGAAATTAGAGAAATGTTTGAACCTAAACATGTTAACATTTTATCTAAAACAATCCCATGCCTCGCATAGGTTACCGACTAGTTTAGCTGAAATTGAAAACATTTTGCTGAAAGTACTGTAGATAAAGTTAAAAGATAGCTGAAATAGTACAGTGGAGCCCATGAATAGTATCAAAAAGTGCAATGGGACCCATGAATAGTAGCAAAAATAAGCTGAATAGTAAAAAAAGCTGGCTTTTTAAGTAATCCCGAACGCACTTTTTGATACTATTCATGGGTTCCACTACACTTTTTGATACTATTTATGGGCTCTACTGTACTATTCAGCTTATTTTTTAACCTTTTTTCTACACTTTTGGAAAAAAGTTTTCAATTTCAGCTAAATAAGCTGTTCCAAATGGATACTTAGTCTTGAAAATTAATGAATTAGAGATAAATGATAATGAGAATATGTTTAGAGCATCCACATTGGTGGAGTTATTTTTTTAGCTATTTGGAACTACAAAAAGTTACTTTATCTATTTTACCTTCTCACTTTACAAAATATTCAACATCAGTGGTTTTATTTTAGCTTTTTACACAATAAAATAATATAAAAACTACAATAAAATAATATTTCGTTCAATAGCCAAAAAAACACCACAACCATTGTTTAAAGCCATGGAAGAACTAGAGAAGAAGAACAAGAAAAGAGAGCAGAAAAACCAGAAAAAAAAAACTAGTAGAACAGCCAAAAAAACACCACAACCACTGTCTAAAACCATGGAAGAACCAGCAAAGAAGAACAAAAAAAGAGAGCAGAAAAACTAGAAAAAAACTAGCAGAGCTATGGGCAAAAACCAACTCAAATTAGAAGCACAAACCAAGAGGCCGAAACCCACATCCCAGTCTGAAACACAAACTAAGAGGTCGAAATCCATGCCCGAAACACAAACACAAACACAAACCCAAACCGAAATCGAAACCCACGCCCGAAACACAAACCCAGCCCGAAACTTAGCTCGAAATCCATGCCGAAACACAAACACAAACATGAAATCCATATTGAAACACAAACACAAAGCCAAAAATGGGTCAGTGATAGAGGCTTGGGGCTTGGGGCTTGGGGCTTGTATTGGAGACGGGTTGAGGAAAAAAGATGGTTGGAGATGGGTGGAGATGGAGGAAGGGAGAACAAAACTTGTTTGGGGGAAACAAAGAGAGTCTGCGTAATGGGAAGAGAAAAGAAAAAAGAAAGAGAAAAGAAAAAGGAAAGAAACATTATTTTAATGGGAAGTTTAATAAAATATTATGTTTTTGTTTTAGCTTCTTGCTACAGTGCAGTGCAGAGTCATAGATGGTTGTGCACTGTAGATGAGTAGCTAAAATTTTTAAGTTTAACTCCACCATTGCAGCTCACTTTTTAGAATTTGTGGTACTAAAAATTGTTATATAGCTATTTAGCACCACCAATACTAGTGCTCTTAGAGGATAATGATGGAGTGTGTAAAAAAAATAACAAATAAATCAAAAACTAAAAAAAATAACAAATAAATCAAAAACTCATTTGTTTAAAAAAAAAATAATTATATATTTTGTAAATATATAAAATAAAAACATATATATTCATATGGAATGAGATAAGCAAAACCCGCCCCACTATATCACCTTTTTGAAACAAGAAACGTCCGTGTGATATAGGATGCGCATTTCTTGCTATGAGTATTTTTGGATGCCAAACCGAATTAGCTATCAGAAGGTTGGTCAACCTGTGTTTTTTTTTTTTTTTTCCTTCTCAAAAAAAAAAAAAAATTATAAATATCACAAGATGGATATCATATTAGTATCTTTATTTTATTTTTTATTTTTTTTTGAGAAGCTAGTATCTTTATTTTGTTTAGCCGTAGTATATGTATTTTTAATTTAAATGGATCTTCTGACACTCGTTACATAGTGGTCATCAATGCACTACGCTAACCACAAATCACAATAAAAACTCATATTTTTAATAGCTCAATACAGTCATTGGACAGCAGTATATGTATTTATAATTTAGGAAGGTCATTTAGAAAGTTAAATTAAACAAAATTTAATAAAAAGAAAACTTAAATATATTTAGTTATTGACCAAAAAAAAAAAAAAAAAACAGTTGCAAATACATAAAATTTTACAATATCCTTCTATGAGTTTTCATATTTTGAAATCATTACATGATAATTCATTATCAATCATTATATCTATTATCAATGTGGGTAGATATGACCATTTTATTTTATTGAGTTTGTATAACATTTTTATTTTTATGCAATTGTCACTATCTATTTGTCATTGTTTTTACTAAATGGCAAAACTCATCCCACTTACACTGTATGAATTATTGACTAACAATCTAACACAGCCACACGCATCCATACATCAAGGAAAAAATTGGCTTTTGCCCCTTTCAAAAAAACAATCCAGCATTTTGCCCTCTTTCCCAAATTAATTAGGGAAATGCCCCTCTTTTGAAACTCGATTTTCTCAAAATCGAGTTAAGCCCTATAGTGATGTTTTTAAGGATCCTATAGTGACGTTTTAAGGACTTATAGTGGCGTTTTGTAATCTGATTTCCATGAAGTCGAGTTATAGATAAAAAAAAGAAAAAAAAAATTGCATGTAACTCGACTTCATGGAGATCGGATTACAAAACGCCACTATAGGTCCTTAAAACGTCACTATAGGCTCCTTAAAATGCCACTATAGGGCTCCAATTTTTTTTTTTTTTTATAACTCGATTTTGAGAAAATCGAGTTTCCAAAGAGGGACATTTCCCTAATTAGTTTGGGAAATGGGGCAAAATGCTAGATTTTTTTTTGAAAGAGGCATTTGCCCATTTTCTCCCATACATCAATAATACACTAAGTGTCTACTTGACTAATCAAATGCTTGAATCTCTTTCATGAATCTCATCTCTATTTGACTATCTCGATATCTCTAATTCTAAGAGCAAAGAATAAATGTTTGTTAGTTGTGCCTATGTGTCTGATATGTGCATTATTATTATTTTTTGTTATAAAGTAATTTGTGTGAATTGTGATGTGTGTGAATATGTGCATGTATAGCGTAAATATAAGATAACTTAATATAATTTAATAATTAGGAAATATAGAGAGTTTGATACATGCATGTGTATTGTTATCATGATATAATAATTTTTTATTATAAAATTAGTGATTTGAGGAAAAAAAAATAGTAAAGTTAATATGTGATTAAACAGGTAAAAAAAAAAATTATATGCATATATATATAAAATATTTTTTTAATAAAAAGTCAGGAGGTTCATTTAAACCCCTGAAATACATCTAGTGCCGCCTATGGTTACATAGTGATCATCAATGCACTTCCGTTAACCACAAATCATAACAAAAACTCATATTTTTAATAGCTCAATACAGTCCATGGACCACTGTCCATACACTCCTCGTCAAAAGTTCACAAACAAACACAAGAATTTTAATCCTCACAAGTAGGGAAACGTGTTAAATCTGATATTACCCATCTAATAGAAACACCAACATGTCCTTTCTCTTTTTTTGTTTGTTTTTTATTCTTTTATTTGATTCTTCTGTGCATTCTTCACAATATTCACAAGCATTTCACTATCTGGAGCTTGTCTTTTCCACAAAACCATTTTGTTCAATATGCATGCACCTTCATTGTTAGGAAAGGATTGCTTGATTAGGTTCTTGGCTCTGTTTTTGGTTCTTATCTAGTTGGCTCCGTTCTACATGTTTTATTCTATAACCGAAGACAAAGGAAAGTCTTAAATATCATCAAAGGGATTAAGGATGTCAAGTGTACCCAAATACTCAAAACAAAAAAACATTACTAATAGTTACTGCTGATGCTCCCCATGAACCCGTCACCTACAAAGCCTCTCCATCTTCTTTGTTCCAGACACTACAAAAAATGCTGGCCATACCAGCGTTTCTAAAAAACGCTGCTATAGGTACACTATAGCTATAGGCATTCTATAGCCATGTTTCAAAGGTTCTATAGTGGCGTTTTTCAAATGCCGCAATAGGTCTTGGTCTTATAAGAGCCTATAGAGGCATTTGGAAAGTGCCACCAAAGGTCCAACTGAAAGGAAAAAAAAAAATTTAAGGGTCCTATAGCGGTGTTTGGAAAGCACCACCATAGGTCCAGCCAAAAAAATTAAAATATTTATTTTTTTAGGGACCTATAGCTGCTTTTTTCAAATGCTGCAATAAGTCTTGATCTTACAAGGGTCTACAGCGACGCTTGGAAAGCACCATCATAGATCCAACCCCAAAAAAATATATATATATATTTGAGGGACCTATAGCAGCATTTGGAGAGGACCACCATAGGTCCAGCCCAAAAGAAAAAAAAGATTTAAAATCAAAATATTGGACAAAACTCCACTCTTTCAAACATTCACCACTCTCTCATTCTCTTTCACTCTCTCACTTTCACTACCAACCACCCTCAATGCCACCACACCACCATTCCACCCTTGCTGCCGAGCCGTGAAGCCCAGCCCGCCGACACCGAGCTGTGAAGCCCAGCCCTCCCTTGCTAACCCATTGATGCCGATTTGCCTCCGACCAGCTATAGACATATCATTTTGTATATTTTACAACTCGGGCCCCCATTCCCTAATGATGTTGGAATTCTAAAGATCAAGGTTGGTTTAGAGCCTGATTAGATTGAAAGTGGTTTCGAAAAAATATAACTCTTTTATGAACTACATAAGCTATTTTTGGAAAAGAAAGGCCACAGAAACCCTAGAGCGTGCATATGCATACACGCAAATGCGCATGCATGCTCAAGCTCTGCGTGCGTATGCTTCATGCATGCGTATGCATACATAGGCATGTGTATGCATGCTAGAGTTCCAGAAACTATGAAAGACAAGTTTTCTGCATTTAAAGCTTGGTTTGGAACGAATCCCACATTGTTTGGGAGTCGTTCCAAAACTCTATTCTTTTACTATAAAAAGCCATAATGGTACATTTTCATAACACAGAAAATCCTGAGAGAAAAAACAAGATTCACTAGAAATAATGAATCAAAGCAAGAGTTTTTTACAAAACATCCTTAAGTGAATATTTTCTGATCTTTTTCGGGTCTTGATCTTCTAGTTTCAAGTTTACTAATTACTTTTTATTTAATTGTGAATAGATTGACTGAGGGGAAAGGTTAAAATCAAGCTAAGGAGCTTTGTGTTTTGAGATTGACTGAGGGGACCGGTCAAAATCAAGCTAAGGAGCTTTTTGTTTTGAGGTATGATGGTCTAGTTCCTTTTCTTTTCTTTTCCTTGTTTTGATCTTCATTTCATTGTTTTTCTTATTTGTTCATGTTATAATATGTCTGGTTAGTTTAGGTTTTCTTTGTTTTATCACTTTAAGCATGTTAGGTTGTTAGTTTTAAGTTTCTGTTTTGCTGTGTTCTTGTGTTTCTGGGTTAGGGTTTTAGTTCGAGTATGCGTACGTATACAATTGGGCAACGCACGCTGGCCCTATGTATGCACATGCACACTCATGCCCAGAAATCCTAATCCAAACCTTTTTTTTTTTTTTTTTTGCTTCTATTTTGTCGAAATCTTACGGCCACATCCACCCATCATGGCAACGCTCGCGCGGAGGGCTTTCCTCCAGGAGCCTTTTGCGGGTGGTTGTGTGAAGGATGATCGTTACCTTTGGGTGTATGACTGGAATCTGAGTCAATTTTAAGGAAATTACCAAGGGTAAGTGAAGTCGCCACCAATTATGGGGTTTTTCTAAGGTGTGATTGGTCACTTAACTCTATTTGATTTTATTACCGATCCTAGGTTGAGAAAAAGGTCATTTTTCCTAATCTAATATGGATGGATAAAAAATCTTGATTCTTGAGTTCGGAAGTCTGGTTACGTGTGGGGAAGGTGTTAGGCACCCCACAGTGCCTGTCCAAGGATAGTCCTTTATTTTGGTAAAACCGTAATATTTAGACATTGGCAATTGAAAACAAGCTATTGGCATTAGCTTACGAGGCTTTAAACGTGTTGGGCTTTGAGGTTTGATTTTGGAATGAGTATGCTCCCAGTCGATGCTTTCTCAGTGTGTTTGGAATCAATGCCAAATTTCCACGGCAAAAATTCTGTAGCATTTCGCCTTATTTTCATAGTTGAAATCTGGCCGCACTTCGCTTTAGGTGCATTATAGCACACAAAACACTATTCTCACCAAGCTTTCACTATAAGAATATGGCAACGGGGTGCCTCATTTTCACGACGAAAATATATCAAAGTTTCGCATTTGGTGCACTATGGCACACTAGTAGAGTTTCATGTCTGTGTATACGACGTGTATCGACATGCTCGTACGGAGACGAGTCGAAGCCCTTCAAAGTATCAAGCGAGTAGATGCTTGTTGCATACATGCGGAAACCAGTGTCACTAGATGACATGGATCGGGACAATCACGCCGCGATGATTGTGCACACAATATAGCATGAATATGCATCTACGACAATTGCCTTGAGCACATACCTACACTACAAGGTCAAAACCTCTCATTACTAAAGAGGGTCACTCATGTAGCCACGAGAGTCCAGTATACAAAGTGCACAATCACCCATATATAAGCAGATATAGATATATATACATCATGCACAATGCAACCATAGAGAGTGGGAAAGTGAATCAAACATTGCCAACGTTCCATGGGTATGGTCCAACAAGGTATTGGAAATGTAAAACAGACATTACCATATCCAAGGAACGCGGCCCAATGAGGGAGTAGGAAAAAGTAAAGGGGGTACATGGAGGGGGACCTTAATACATGCTCTAGAGAAGAGGCTTAGAGAGAGAGAGAGAGAGAGAGAGAGAGAGAGAGAAAGAGAAAACCACTCTAGAAGGGCTAGGCCCCCTAATCTATTGAACATTGCCCTTTGTGGGCTTGCATTTTCTTGCTTGCATCCTTGCCCTTTTTTCTTATGCCTAGGAGGTCGTGCCCTCGCTCTAAGCAGCCTCGCTCCATGCGTGTACATGCAACAGACATTGAAACAAGCCAATAGACAAGTAAAGAAAGAAACAAAGGAGATAAGGAGAGCATGCTAAGAACATACTAACAAAGAGAGCCAAAAGGGGACAAACAAAACCTGGTAAGTATATGAAAGGAAAACAAGCATGTTATCAAACAAAAGAGGGTGTCCTAGGAGGACAAATGTAGGTTTGGATCGAGTGTCCATAGTTCTATTAGATTGGAATATGGATTACACAAACAAGCAAAGACTCATGCATGAACATGTAGGCAAGCATGCAAAAAGAATGCATAGAGGCAAGGAAAGCCAAAAGGGTGGCACAAAGCAAGCATGGAAAGCAACATTGCACAAGGCGAAGAAAGGGTATGCATCGAGCAAACCGGCATCGTAGGGATGCATCTCACAAGTGGTTACACCCCAATAGACCACGAGAGGGATGAATGTAACCACACAAGAACAAGCCCACGGGGGGCACAAAGCATGGCAAAGCCTAGATCTAAAGAGGCAAGCATAGACATAAGGAATAGAAGTAAGCAAACAGACACATGTGTTAAGACATATGTGTTACACATGATAGGAACATATGTCACTATTTTATGTAATTGGCTAATTTTTTGACAAAACGCATTTTACTTGTAATTTTGTAGATTTAGGATGTGTTTAATCTTTCAAGAAACAAGGTTTCAAGTTCAAGTGTTAAAGCCATGCAAGTCTGTCCAAGAATCAAGTGTGAAAAGTGTTATTCATTAAAGCTCGACAGCTAGCATCTATCGAGACATAGAGCTATCTGAATCCTATGGCTCGACAACAGCTCGATAGATAGGGTATCTGTCGAGGTTTATGAAACTCAGATTTTCGAGTATCTTTTTCATCCAATTCGTGATTATATGTTTGGGCTTTCTTTTCTCACAACCCTAGACATATATAAGGATTATTTTAAGAGCCGTCAAAGGTGACACAAGTTGCACAAGTGTTGAGCAAAGTTTTATTAGAGTAAATTGTGATCGGAGACAGAATTTGCCCTAGTTCATCTTTCTTGTGAAGAAGCCACTGTGTTTGTACACCGTAGGGTTTTGTGACCAAGCAACTTCACGATCTTCATCTTGTGATGAACTGAAAAACATTGCAGCCAACAACCTTCTCTAGTTGGTGATTGAAGTCGCGTATTGGGATCCGCGTAATTGGTTAGTCACGTATTGGGATCCATGCATTGAAAATGAGAGATTGTCACTATAGAACAAGTCCAATTGAGTATTGGGATAAGGGTTCAACTATAGGTTGGTATAAGATACTGAGATTTTTTTGTTGTTGTTGTTGTTGTTGTTGTGTTCATTTGTCTTTTTTTTTTTAATATGTTTTTTTTTTTTGGGTTCATCCCTTCTTTCTTTATTTCTTTTTATATTTATTTATTTTTTCTAATTTGTTACTCTCTCTCTCTCTCTCTCTCTCTCTCTCTCTCTCTCTCTCTCTAATCTAGTAGGGACATAAAAGTAAATTTATATAAATTACATTTTCTATTCCTCCAATTTTCTACTCCAAACCAAACAACATGAGGGAAAACTAAAATGTTTCCTATCCTCCAAATTTTCCATCATCTCCCTATTTTCTATCCTCCTACTTCTCCACTCCTCCAACCAAACGAACCCTAACAGTTTTAAATTTGAAAATGAGGCGATGGTGGACTTGGAGGTGGTGGCCATGAATGATGGGGTTGATGTTGCCGATGATCTCTTGTAGTGGCGCTGGAAAAAGCTGTGGTGGTGGGAATTTGTTGGGTTTCTTTTTATTTTATTTATATAACTGGAATAAGTAAGAGGCATTAAATTAGGGTTTAGTTAAATAATTGGACACTTAGCACATTTTTATTTGTGGAACATAGAGTGAAGCAGGAAAAGTGAGAAAAGATTTGGACTCCTACAAAAGAGTTTGCTGTATAGCGAGTGTTGGTACAAACAATTAATAAGTCAATAATAATAATAAAATAATAAAGCATGACCTCACAATCCACACCGCTAGAGAAGGAGGAGGAAAAGAAGAAAGAATAATAATTTGAGACAAGAAAATCGCCCACCATCTGATTTTGATAGTTATATGTCCTTTGAACACCACATGGGTTGTCTTGTTGCGCATTGCATTGCATTTTCCAATTACAGAAAGGGGGGGGGGGGGGGGGGGGGCGCACCAAGAAGATAAGCAATTGCAATGCAAATGAAAACTAAAATGTTTCCTATCCTCTAGATTTTCCATCATCTCCCTATTCAAGTCAATGAGAGATTCCCAAAACACTCTTCTCAATACACCAATTGCAGATTTGGCTCTAACTCCTCCTGCTATGCCTGATCTCCCATAACCATGTTTTACCCCTCCAATCTCAACATGTTACATTATCTTATCACATATTTAAGAATAAACTCAACAACACTCAATAAATTCTAATACCCATATATAAATCCAACCAAATTGGAAGTTTATTGAGATGTTATTAGGTGTAGTAGGATGTATTGAATTTTAAGTAAAATGCTGATGTGGCAATGTCTTATTGAATGGTGTAAATCATGGGTTTTACATCCCATCCTTACCAAATTCAAACTATATATATATATATATTTTTTTTTTTTTTTTTGAGAAAGACTATAGACTTAACACACACACACACACAGGAGAGTGGGAACCCGAGTTTAATATCACACAACTCACAACATACAAAAGCCGGTAACTCTTGAATGCTGTGTGAAGGTTTTAAACTCATTGGGAGACACACACTTGGGCGATGTGGGACAAACCCACTTGAGTTTTTTTTTTTTTTTTTTTTTTTTTTTTTTTGAGAAAGACTATATATAACCTAACACTGCTCGTTAAAAAAAAAAAAAAAAAAAAAAAAAAAAAAAAAAAAAAAAAAAAAAAAAAAAAAAAAAACTTTACTTATTTATTCACAAACTCCACAAGAATCTCATGGTATAGAAATTCACAAGGATAGGTAAATCATGCAGGAAAAAAACAAAATTAGTAACATAAATACGAAAGTATAAACTAAAACCACCAACTTTGACAAGTGTATCTATTTACTAAGGCTTAATTGCCTCTGTCCAACTACCACCCACCTAATAATATTTTGGGTTGGCTACACCTGCATTCATTAATATCATAGCATCAATCTTATCGCCAACAACTAAAACTCATCTATATATGGCCTTTCCATCAATATTTAGCACTCTCAACCATTTAAGGTAATTCAAGAGAGCTAACTAGATCGGTCACTCTCTCTCAGAGGTGTGCCCCATTTATTATATTCAAGGACCACCATACAAATAGAAGATCTGCTAGATGTTTGGCAGGACCCAAATCAGTAAAATTTGTGAGTTGTAACCAGTCTGCATGTTGCAACTATAATGCGCCAACAAATTTCATAACCGAGGTAGTGAGCAGTATACAATAAAAGCAATGTTAGTGTTGGTCATGTATAAAAGTAATATTACACAATCACAATAAATTTATGGGTCATGTTAATAGTGCCTAGAGCAATGGTTAACAAATTATTTTAAAAAAAATTTGGCACTATTTTTATGAAAAATAGAAAAAACTGTCAAAATATTAATTAATTTTTTTTCTTTTCCTATAAAAACTTTCTTATAATAGAAAAATTAGTATGTCTACTTAGAAGATTGCTGAAATGGTTCTCCTGGTCTTTTTAACCAATAAAACACTATCATTTACAAAAATGTGATATCACCTAGTGTCCCTTTGGCAAATATTATTTTTATCAACTTATTTTATTATTCAACTTATTTTTACAACTATTCATGAGTCCCACTACACTTTTTGGTACCATTCATGAACCTCACTATACTATTTCAGCTAACTTTTACCTTTATTTACAGTAATTTCAGCAAAAAATTTTCGATTTCAGCAATATAAACAGATCCCAAACGAACCCCTAATGGTTTTTTTATTTTGACTCACAAATTTGTATAAGTAGCATCATTTTATTGGTTGGGAAGATCACTCTAGCAGTACTCCTAGTAGACTTAATAATTTCTTCCTAAAATGGTTCGTTAACAAATGCCTTAAGACATCAGTTAACATTTCTCTATTATTTCTCTATTATTGTATTGGACCATAGGATTGTAAGGTCTGCATTCCTTCTAGTCTAGTAATTCAATTGAATGAAAGGGCTTTATTGCCAAAGCGTAAAGAGGATTAAAAAATTAAAAGGGGTGGGGGTTTAGAATGGTGGAAGAAGCAAATATTGGTGGAGTAACACTAAAGCATATTTGAATTAAAAAATTTCCTACACGTTGTAATATGTATAGCATCCACTAGTACAATAAACAAATAATTGAACAAGCAAATACACAACAGTTTAAAATAATAGACAAAATTTAAATCTTAATCCTTAGTCATGAGTAACACAATAGCCCTACTGAGCACTTACATTAATATATTCTTTGAAAGGTAATAAAAATGATCATAAACCCCATAGCTGCTCCACTAAGAAGGACGATGTTTCCTCAAGTACCCCTCACATAAAAAAGCTAAAATATGGCATCAGGCATTGCTACTTCCTGCAAAAATCATTGACAAATCCCACTAGAACTAGCAAGAAACTAACCTGGAAATAGCCAAAACCTCCCTTCCCCCAACAATAATATATTTGTAAAAGTTATAAACAAACAAATGAAGAACAGATATTCTTCCCATCCACACTCCCAACAGCCTCAACTTGAGCCTTAAATTAAACAATGTAACTAAATTATAAAATTATATAGAATGGAATGAGAGAGAGAGAGAGTTAGAGATGGCATCCAAAGCAATTACAGGTCTTGGGAGTGAAAGAGCAAAAGCCAAAAGGCCTGTTGGGAATGTTGCAATTGATGGCATAGCAACAAGGAGATGGCAAGCAAAGACCTTTGGCCCCACCACAGCAAGTGCATAGTGCACATATCTGGAAGCTCCCTAACCTCCTTCTGCTATCATTCATCACCGTCATCATCTTCTCCATCCTTCCTGACTCCACCATTGGCACCATCATCTCAGTCTCAGACCCATTAATCTCCAAAATCAAGAAACAAACTTTTCAATTCAAACAATACCCACAAATAAATCATAACAAATTTCAGAAGAAAACTTAAGGGATCTATGAAAAATCAAGCCTTGGGATTTTTGAGTAAAAAAATAAAATAGACATTTATTTGACAATATACTCACATGGGCTTCACTGTAGTTGACCGCATTAGCTAAACACAGCAGCAATATGAGAGAGAGAGTGACCCCAGAAGCAGACATGATGGTTCTTAAAATGGGTCTTGTTGGGTTTGTGTTTTGATTAAAACAGTATATGAGAATTTCAGGAAGAGTGTGAGTGTGATTCTGTGAGAGATGGATCTTGCTATTTTTTTAGACAGGTTTTTTTTTTTTTTTTTGATTTGGTGGCGTCTCATAAGTAAGTATGAAGGGGGTTTTGAATTTGGGGTGATGAGCTGCTTTAGGTGGTGTTAAATTGTGGAGTTTTTAAATGGGTTTTCCATTATTGCTGCTGCATATTTTGAGGGTTGGAAAATGGCTTTTGGGTTTGGGGGAATTTTTATTGATGAGAGTTTTTGTTGTTTGTCCTTCTTTAGTTGCACTTTGGCACTGTGACTGTGGTGGTGGTGAAGAGTCTTAACTTAAACTTGAGGGAATGTAGGACCTTCTAATCTATTTGTGTGAATGTCACATTATGTGAAGTCACTATGGATTGTAAGGGCAAGGCTACTGTTCACATCCTCTTGCAGTGTCAGCTTAAGGTGCGTTGATAGAGAGGGTTTTAGTGGTTCTACAATAGGGTTGTCCACACTTTGTCTCCACCAAAGTCTCACATTTGGGTCGGGTATGTGTATTCACATGGGTTAAATTTCTGACCTTATGATATGGAGGCCCAGTCCCAGAATGTTTTTATTCATTCATTTGTTATCTCATTCTCATATATATCTTTCAAATTTTAAAAAACTTTGCTCTTACTCTTACATGATAAAACAACTTTGAATCAAGGACCTACTTTATTGCATATTTACATAAACAACAAAGAAGCTACTTTATAATTTAGCCAAAAAAAAAAAAAAAAAGACCTAACACTATAATATAACTCAAACTTCGGCACTTGGTAGTTACCAAAGGACCAAAAAAAAAGGGGTGGGGAATCCTAAGGGCGTATGTGATTTGAAACCTTTTAAAATGATTTTGTAATTTGATATATTTTTTTATTGAGCTACTAATGATACTGAAAATCAGTGGTCACAAGTTTCATATCAACTTTGAAAAACTTGCAAAAGCAAGAACGCACAGTTTGGAATTGACATTGATGTAATGCAGCCCAAAGTTGATTTTAACATCATCAACTAATATTCTTTGATTTTTCTTCCTTTCAAGGCTTAGGTTGTGATTATTTCATGATTGAGTTATTTTAGGATCACAACTTTTGCCACGTCTTTTTTCACAACTATCTTATGTGACAAACCGTTATTGGCTGCATGTCATTTTTTATATTAGACCTCATCTTTTTCTTCACCACTTATAATCAATCATAAAAGAGAATTGTAGGAAAAAGTGTATAAAAAGGAAGAAAATGGGCATTTGCCCCTAATTTACAAACTATGCAACAAAATACCCATGTTTTAAAACTATAAAACAAAATGCCTCTGTTTTTTAAACTCGATTTTAACAAAATCGAGTTACAGGTGAAAATCGACATTAACAATGTCGAATTTTATGCATATTTTGCCACTTAAATTTTTTTTGAAAATTTAAGTGGAACTCGACATTGTTAATGTCGAGTTACACTTAAAAATATACACAGAACTCAATTTTGAGGATATCGAATTTTACACAAAATTTGATTTTGTCAAAATCGAATTTCAAAGACAGGGACATTTTGCTAAATAGTTTCAAAACATGAGCATTTTACTGCATAGTTTTGAAATTAAGGGCACAAACCCATTTTCCCCTAAAATGGTGTGTACCTAGAATTATTGTTCATGATTTGAAGCAAGTTTTAAGCATGAAAAAGTATTCAAAAAGTCAAATTGGGTTGGCCAAACTGGTCACTTTTCTTCTAGGGTTGGGTTTGGATTTGCAATATCTTATCAAATTTCATGTCAAGCTATGTCTGCTATCCGTGGGAGGAGAAGAGTGAAGGAAAAGTCAGTAAAATTGAGAGGGGACAAAATTCCTTGTCCTAGTTCAGGAAAGTGTGGGTGAGGAGACCAAAAGTTACTTTTGGCCCATTTTCCCTTTCGCCCCAAAGTGGCCAGATCTGAGAGGAAAATAACTTTGAGCTGAGGACCTACCTTCTATATAACTCAAATTTTGACACTTGGTAGCGGGTACAAAAAAGAAGGAAAAAAATTGCCAAATAATGCCTTGATTTTTTTTTTTTTTTTTTTTTTTTTTTTTAAGTATGATTCCTTTGATGATCCGCAGCAAGGAAAAGAGAATATTAGTTTGGGCTTAGGCTCATGCTCATAATATCTAACAAAAGGTTTTCCGTTGAGTTCTTATCCAAGTAAATTTTTTTTTAAGGCATAAATGCACTTTTGGTCCCTACATTTTGGGTCATTTCTCGATTTGGTCCCTAAACTGATTTTACTCCTAGGTCAGTCCCTGAAATCAGAAAATCAATTCTATTTTGGTCCCTGCCGTCAACCTCCTAACAGAAAAATCTTATGTGGCTAACAGAGTGCATAAGTGGCATGTTAGATGCTGACGTGGCTAATAATTTAGTAATAAAAATACCACATTAGCATCCATGTCAGCCTTTAAATTAATAAAAAAATGCCAGGTCAGAACAAATTAAAAAAAACATTAATCTAATTAAAATATTAAAAAAACAATTAAAAACAAATATCTGAAAACAAGAAGAAAAAATAAAATTAAATACTAACAGCAAGAATGAAGAAACGAAGAACTCAAATCTCCAGCAAATCAAGAACTCAAACCCAGCAAATCAAGAACTCAAACCCAGCAACCTGAGATCTCAAACCCAAATCAGTAGGACATAAATGAAAACAAGAAGAAAAAATTAAATTAAATACTAACAGGAAGAATGAAGAAACCAAGAACTCAAATCTCCAGCAAATCAAGAACTCAAACCAAGCAAATCAAGAACTCCCAAATCAAACCCAGCAACCCAAGAACTCAAACCCAAATCTTCAGCAAATCAAACCCACAAAGCCAATAAACAAACCAATCTCCAACAAACCTATAAACCTATAATCAAACCCAGATCCCAAAACCACCACCACCACTACCACAATCAAACCCATATCCTAAAACCACCGCCACCACCACCGACCAACAGATCCCAAAACCACCACAACCACTACCCCGCCGATCAAACCCATTTCCCAAAACAGCAAACAGTAAAACACCATGACCCCGTCGAGAGAGAAGGAATCAGAAATGGAAGAAGAAGGAGGGATTTTTTTAGACCTAACAGTTCGAGGTAGCGGCGAAGAATGGGTTTGAGTTGGAGGAGCAGTAGCGGCGGAGGAGTTAGCCACGGAGGAGTCGCCGATGTCGATGTTAATGCTGCCGTGTCGCCACCGATGATGCAAATTGTAATGGGCAGAGAGAGAGAGAGAGAGAGAGAGAGAGAGATCTGGGTTGGGTTGGGGTTTGGTTTTTTAATTTAGTATACGGTCAGACAGGGTCTTAACATATACGAGTTGGTTCTGGGTTGGGGCTTCTATTCTTTTGTTCTTGTGTTTGAATATTCTGGGTTGTTGTTCTTATGTGTTCATGATCAAGATGAACACAGATCTTAAGTGATTTTATTTTTAATTTTGTTTTTCCTTTTTTTTTTATTTGATTAAAACTGATAAATTATTATTTTTTAATTTAGAAACTTACGTGGAGTTGAGGTGGCATTTTTCTATTAATTTAAAGGCTGACATGGATGCTGATGTGGTATTTTTATTACTAAATTATTAGCCATGTCAGCATCTAACATGCCACTTATGCACTCTGTTAGCCACGTAAGATTTTTCTGTTAGGGGGTTGACGGCAGGGACCAAAATAGAATTGATTTTCTGATTTCAGGGACTGACCTAAGAGCAAAATCAGTTTAGGGACCAAATCGAGAAATGACCCAAAATGTAGGGACCAAAAGTGCATTTATGCCTTTTTTTAATACATTGTAAGTGGAGGATGAGGGAAATTGAATATTGATGTCTCCATTTGAAACTACATACTATTTTATTGAGTTACAAAATCCTTGACAGTGTAGTTATGCTTTGATTAGGAGGAGAGGGCTAGATGAAAAAGAGTGAAAAAAGGTACTTAAATCTCTTATTTGAGTGGGGGGAGGAGAGAAGGATTTGGAGCGAACATTTAGTTTTTTGGTGTAAACACTCTATTTTGTATCCATAATTTAATCTTGAAAGAGGGCAAGATGGTCATTTTATGTACCCAAAAACCATGGTTGCGTTTTAGTTACTAACTCATTCATCACAGATCATAAAAATGATCTTGGGGCATCAAAGATCACATTGGTACATTCGGTTTCTCAATCGGATAGTTGGATCAAAAAATATCACAAGATCAACTTTCAACAGTTAGCATGCATATTAATTGGGTGGAGCTTGTCACATATGATTAATGAAATTTTTTTTTTTTTATGTGAATGAAAATTATTTTTGATTGGTTACTAATTAAAATTAATTAAATGAATTTTTTGATTGGTATATTGTCTTTCTTAAAAAATTAATTTGTTGCATGGTATTAAAATAAGTGAGCTGATAATATTTAAACACTGTAGGTAATAGAATTTTAAAGTAATTATCTTCAAGATAATTATTTTTAAAATACTAATTATCACTTCAGAATATGCTTTATTATGAAAATACATTAAAGATTCATCCAAATACAGTTTTAAGCTTAAAAAACACTTCAAAAACGTACATATAAAGTAGAAGTTTTCAAACTTACGTTGCGGGACAATTTTGGCATAGTAAACTTCAGAATTTGGACTAGGCTATTTTTGGAAAAATTGTAGGGAATTACATTTTCTTTCCACTATCCAAATTTCAGCTCAATCAGATTTTTTTTAGTAAAGAGATATGGTTAGAACACTGAAGCATATTCAAATCTAAAAATTCAGCTCAATTCCTATCCAAATCGCTTTTTTTTAGGACTTCCCAACTACGTTTTTTAGTTGATGTTATAAGCTAACTTATTTTCAGGTCAAAAACATCTCTATAAATAGAGGGGAACATCCATCATTCAAACCCCACCCCCCCCCCCCCCCCCTTTTTTTTCCCTTTAACGTTGTAGAAGTTATTGAAACTCTCTAAGAATTCTGATCTTCACTAGACCAGAATTTTTTAAGGAACTTCCTCTTCAATAATGTCTTCTTTGTTATTGTATTTTTCTTAGAGATTGGAGAGATCTCCTCTCTTGTTTCTATGAAAATCTACATTTGCTTCGATTAATACATGCAAGTATAGATTGTGCTTTATCTTTGGTGATGCCCAAAATTGCAAACATATTAGGTCAAGAAGTAAAACCCAAGACCCAACGAATTCGGGCCTTAAGGAGTAGAGAATTTAAGCCCAATGTACATAATGACATTTCAGTAAATGCGTATTGAATGTTCAATATGTGTATAAAACACTATGAACGTTTATATCCCCAATTTCCAAATTATCAATTCAAGCTTATTATCAAACAATTAATGTGTGAAATATGAACATAAGCATATAACAGGATTGATAAACAATCTAAACCAAATAAAATCACATCCACAGCAGAAATTAAATGGCAAAGATTAAGAGAAGAGAGATGCAAATACAAGGACAACACAACGATGTATTATCGAAGAGGAAACCGAAGCCCTCAGCGTAAAACCTCTCCACCGCCCTTCAAGCGGTAAATAATCCACTAAAGAATGTAGTTGGGATACATGAACAGCAGAAGACCCTTCAAGCCTAATCTACCCAGTATACCTAAGCCCTCCAAGCTCCTACTCCAACAAGGTTACGCCGAACATATTTCTTCTTTAGCTTACCGGATTCCGCTATAACTCATAGCATCAACCAATATGAATTGGTTCCTTCCGAACTGCTTCCCAAAGCATCAAAAAGCCTTCTCACAGATATGGGTAAGGTGAAAAAAGGATTTGGTTAAAGAACCTCTCAAGGATGTAACAATGGAGAGGGTGAGAGTTGAGGAATTTGAAGAGTCACAATATAAAGATTATGGATGAATCAATCTTGTTTTTCTCTAGGGTTTATCTCTCAAAATTCTCTCTGAAAGCTCTTTATATTTCATGGGTATAAGGGGTATTTATACTAGAGTGAGAAAGGAATACGAAGAGTCAGTTTTTCCATAACAGAGTGGACTGGTGACTTGGCCTCGCGACTTGACTGAGTCGCGAGTCCAAGCCACGAGCTAACTGAATGACCAGTCTGGACTTTTTGTCCTGTAGTGCTACAGCTGGCATGACAGTTCAGCTTCTCTGCATGCTTCACTCGTGTGCATCTTCTAGCGGCTTGCAAGCCGCGAGCCACCCGTGAGATCCAACCGCGAGTCCCTGCTTCACTGCATAATCTGAGCATTTCTTCACACTTTCTCACATACTACCCTTACATGATTCCCATCTAAATACAGGGTTACTAATTGCTAAATTACAAGCAAATTTGGCACGGAATAAAGCCAAAAAGATGGTTGATTAAATTCAACCTTACATATATTAAGGGAAGGCAATTTGGTAATTGCATTCACACCCCATGGGCATTCAAATCCAAACACATGGACACATATGAGCCAAGTGTCACCCACCAAATTCCACTAGTTCCAAACCTTTTGTATAAAAGAAATAGAAGAATGGAGAAAAGCCTAAACTTCCTTGGACACTTCTATGAATAGAAAAGAGATAGAGATGAAAAGCTCAACACATGTCTTCTGCAAAAATGACTTCTCGGTAGATTAGAGCAAATTAGGTCCAAAACCATTTTGATCCAATAAAGAATATTTGGCCCATAAAGGCCCAAATCCTTTTGTATAAAAGGATAAGAGCAAGAGAAGCCAAACCTATCCCCAGCAAGAGACACGATGAAAGAAAACAAAAGCAGCAGTGGCAGACAACACGTGAAGGAGAAAGAAACTAAAATTAAAGAAAAGACAAGAGTAGAAAGGCAGGTGAGTAAGGTAAGGTTTGGGTTTTGCCCCTTTGCATCCCAACCATGCAAAGGGAGTAGGGCCTATGGCCAACGAGGTGAAAAAGGTGTGGTTTGGTGGAGGGGGGAAATTACCTAGATTTGGTATCCTGCTGTAACCACTTTTGGGAATATACTTTGTTGGGAAAGCATCTTTACCAAAAAAATGCGAAATGAGTAGGTGGGAACCATCTGATGCAGGCTAGAGGATGAGGACAAAGAGAATTATTGGTGGCCTTTAGCATTTTAAGGAAAGGGATGTGAGGTGGTTTTGTGGCAAATGGCCTTTACCCAAAATGGGGAGGATATTTGTAGTAAGGAATATACTGGGACTCCTTAGTAGGATTGAACCCACTTGTACACAGTCAGAAGATAGTGGCCAGTACATTGTGGGTGTTGGCTTAGTGCCTACAACAGTAAAAATGGTTGGTGAAAATAAGGGTAAAAAGGGAAAAGAGCATGGATTGAGTTGTGGTATAAATAGGAACAATACCCATGAATATGAGAACAAAAACAACGCAGTAACCAAGGAAATTTGAATAGTGAGTTGAAAGGGAAAGAATGGAGAAAAGAAAAAGAAAGTGACATTTGAGAGAAGAGAGAAAGTAGAGTATATTCAGGAGGAGAGTATAGCATGCATCACTAGGAATCCTCTCCCTTCCTCAGAAAACACCAAAGCACACTCTTTGCAATCTCCAAAGGATGAATATTCTGAATCAAATTCCAAAACACTCAACTTTGTAGCTTAATTAGGTAACAAGGCTGTGTGAGTTGGAGTTGAGGTCTCTTAGTCAACATCCTATTGAGAACATTTTTCTTCTGATTCATGATTATGCATGCAGAAACTTTATATATTATTCACTGACACGTGTACTAATTTGTTTTGCTTTAACTAATCCTACCATACATACATATATATATGTGTGTGTGTGTGTGTGTGGGTGTGAGAATATGTATGCTAACCCTTGTAAACTAACATTTGCTTGATGGGTATTTTCTTTGGATTTCAAAGCTTATGTACAAGAAGTGGAGAAATATTTCTTCAGTAGAAAATGGAGAATAGTCATTCACGTTGCAGAAAAGTACAGAAAACTTTACTGCACAATAGAAAGTTAAGAAAAGTCAGTTTTGTAGCAGAAGTTGGAAAAATGTTCCTTCTATGGTAGAAATGGTGAATAAGCCCAATTTGCAGCATCATCCCCTAGTCTTTGGACTCAATGTTTGTGGATAAACTAGCAGTAGCAAAATGGGACCTTGGAACCCATTTCGTGAGAGCGTTAAACCCAACTTCCTTCCTAGAAAAAAGCCTAGACTAGAAGCTGTCTAATAACATGAAGACACATGTCTAAGGTACAAGAAGTGAAAAACCACCCCTAACATTTTGGTGACTCCATTGGGGAGTTGGGATCAAGAAAAGGAAGAAGGAATTTTTCTTCCTTGGCAAACTTGTCTCCAAGTCTAGAAGAAAGGCACCATCAACACTGTTCCTTCCCACAATTGAAGTTGAGTAAGCAAACCCTGACAAAGTTAAGGAGAATATTCTAAAAGGCAAAGTGGTGATCCTCATACAGACTAGTCTATGGACAAACATTGCAATAGTGCTATGGTAGAATGTTATGAACAAGTATAAATAATTACTTACTTATTTTATAAAGGAAAGAGTTACTTAATGATATTTATTTATAATGTTGTCTCATTGTCTAGAAAAAAATGAAACTGTAGCAACCAGAGGGAAACTTTCATCATTATTGTACTACTGCAAATTGCAATTCCATCCGCGATGTATTCCTCGGCAGAACTCAATTTTGAATTCTAGAAGTGAAATTGTTCATTTGCAAAATATTTCATTGCAGAAAATACTAGAAACCAAAATGCAGATCTCTTAGCAGACTATTCACAACTGAATCTGTTGAATTCCAAAAGTGCAGAATGCTCATCTACAAAATATTTAAGAGCAGAAAATTCCATAAGCCAAAATGTAGTTCTCTTAGCAGACTATTCTTAGCATAATCTATTGAATTCCAAAAGTGCAGAATGTTCATCTATAGAATATTTCATAGTAGAAAATTCTAGAAGCCAAAGTGCAGTTCTCTCAGCAGACTATTCACAGCAAAATCTGTTGAATTCCAGAAGTGCAAAATGTTCATTTGCTAAATATTTCGCAAAAAATTCCAAAAGCCAAAGTGCAGTTCTTTCAGTAGACTATTCATAGTAAAATATGTTGAATCCCAAAAGTGTAGAATGTTCCTCCATAGAGTATTCAACATCGAGTCTTGGATGGCTAACTTTAGATCCATTCACTGAGTATTTATTGTATAATTCAATGTCGAATTCCTTAAAGCAAAGTGTAGATCCCTCAGCAGAAAGTTTCAGAATTCAGTATTGAGTTCTAAAAGCTAAACTGCAGTTCTTTTTGCAAAATATTCTGCAACAGAATTTCATATTGAATCCTAGCAGATCTTTTCACATAATAACCCACCTCAAAATTCAGTATTCAATTCTTGAACTTTCTTAGTGCAATCATATGTCCAAGGTGTTATCTTCTACATCAAAGGCGAAGTCACTACCCCACTAAACATTCATGGAAACACCAACAATGTGGAGATATGTAAAAGGATAGTAGATGATTCTGCTACAGTAAGAAACCCAAGTCTAGATCGTATTCAACAAATTTGAGACTTGTTCTCAAAGTAAGGGAGGTGGCTATGAAGCCTTTCATGGTCATTTTCACCGAATCAATCTTTTGCTATTTCATTAGCAAATGTATCAGTATTAATGAAGGGAGGAGAGAGAAGCAATCAATTCAGCGATATCAAATAATCTACTTTCAGCCAAAGAATATGTTGAAGGCATACGGCAAAATGGTGGTGCGTCCAAATTAAATCTAGACCTTAGAATGAGGTCAATCACTCAACTCTTGCGTGCTCTTCATAAAGAAGCCCAAATCCACAAAGTGGTTTGCAAACTACTCTTTGCCCATTTTCAAGTCTTGTAAACCTTTTCAACAACCTTAAAGAGTTAAGAATTTTTCTTTGAAGCACCTTAGAGTGGCATCAATGATCATAATCTTTATGATATTTCTAAGAAAGAATGTATCAAATCACTTGTACCAAAAACTCTAGCATATCATGGTTAAAGCACCTATGCAACTCCACGATCACTCTCCAAGTCGTGAAGCTCACTGATGTCCATGCCTCATCCTAGAAGAACTCTACGATAGCGACAAACCCAAATCTTATGCTTTTGGCTTTTGTGCAAAGGGGAAATAGTAGAATCAATTGCCAACACACATTCTGTCGCGAATAAAGTCGCTCAATTTATTGCTACAGAAAACTACTACATTATTTTTATTGAAGGCATTCTGTTGCGAAGGCATTCTATCATAGGTATAAAAAAGCATAATTGTCCCAAGAAGATGTTGGTACGTCATGGAAAAATGCTATATTGGAAGTCCCTAACTCTTGGCTATTACTAGCCAACCATGACACAAGAAATTTAGCAAACTCTATCTAAATATGCCCGTACTCAAAGCAAGTAAGGAAGAAACCCAAGGAATCTGGATCTTAATAGCGAAAGCCAGCAAGAGGGTCATGGTCATGAGTTATTGGCTAAAAGCCAACAAAGGAGCCATGATTGTGAGTTCTTGGCAAAAGCTTACAATAGGGCTACACTCAGTAAAGCTCGCAAAAGAGTCACGATCATGAGTCTTAGGTAAAAGTTTGTGAAAAAGCTATAGCCACAATCATGTGTAGCAGAAAATTCAATGGGATGCAAGTGTGTTCGCATTAGAACGAAGCCAAAGCATGCCTATAAAGTAACTATTTTCCAAATTCTCTAGCAATAAAGAAATTTTGTAATATAGCAATTTGTAGATCCTTGCCATCCAAAACGTTTCACTGAAGAATGCATGAACCACATGGTGGAGGCAATCTTTTTAAAGAAACTCATTAAAAAATTGCCTATTTTGGTAAAAGAAGATATCTTATCATCTTGAAAAGCTTTATCAGTAGCATCCACACTAAGAAAAGGTGATCTCAGTATGATATGAAGCCCATCCAATAGACGCCTCACATATTGGGGACTAAGGTTCATTCAACAGCAAATTTGGAAAGCCTTCTACAGAAAGCTAAGGACTCATTCTGTTGTTTCACGTACTGGGGGCTAAGGCTCATTTTGTAGCAAATCTGGAAAGCCTTCCGCAAAAGCAAAAAGTATCACTATATGGTATGAATCAGCAGCAACATTACTTTCCACAAATTAAGTATTAATTGTGTTATTTCAGCAACAATACATTCAGCTACCACTTAATTTACAATAGCTCCAAACTTTCTGATATGGTATAGTTTAGCACCCATGTAATTTGTCGTAGCCTACCATGGTCAAGTAGCATTCTAGTTCACTGTAGAGCAGCAAAATCATCTATCATTTGCAAAAGCATCAATTAGCAACTGCAAGATGAGTTGTCTTGTAATAAATGATCCATGCAGTAGTGAAGCCATGAAAAGCAATTCTCCCACCCTCATTTTGGCAAATGTCAAAGAAATGAAGAAAGGAAGCAAGAAGAGAAGGCCTATAACAATAAACCAAGGAGACCAGCAGAAAGTAAAATCTCTATACAAGACTTCAAGGCTCCAAGAGTGCTCCACAGAAAAGCTAAGTATCAAAGAAACTCATAGCAAAAACAAACCCAACTAGCTAGGCTTCTCCTCTCGAGCGATGGTTTTAGCCACTCATACTTTCTCTTTCTTTAGCACTCCTCCAATTGCTACATCTGAGAAATCAAATCAAGGTTAGGCTTTTTCTATTTGCTATTTTCTTTTTCTTTTTTATTCCTAGGGTTTAGTTTGATAAACCTTAGCAATTTACGTATCTGTGTAACCGGCAATACATATTTATATATGGTGCAAGTGTTGAATAATATTAGATTGTAAATTGAATTCGGTTGGACATGCTTCAATGATAGCGTACAGTTCTAAATCTTGCAATCAAGTTTCGATGTTTGTTTACCATGTGCTATATATATGTTACCCAATTGTATTAATATTGTTATATGATGAAAATTTATGTGATTATAAATCAATTATTCATTTTTTTAATCATTGATTTGTGCCCTTTGTTATAGATTCAGTTGTGCAAAGCACTATGGATTTCACCAGTCTCTTTTACTATGGTTATTCATTTGTTGAGTGAATGCTTAAGTCATTGGCAGCATGGAGGAGGTTTGATATTGTGGGTTTTCGAAGATAGAAGTTCAATAGTTGTTTTGGGCATATGGGGACAACCAAAGCTGCAATGGACATAAATAACAAATCAATCTTATGAGGTGATGTTAACAATTATAACATACTGTGAATTTTGGTACAACTACGCCTCCATGGCAACTTTTCTTAATAATTTATAATTTTTGTTAATTTGTTAATGATTGTTAATTGGAATTTTGCTTTAATGTAGTGACTATGACTCTCTTGCTTATTTATAAAACTATTTTTGTTTTTGCAATCAAAATCTACAAGTACTTTGATGGATTTGTGGATTACATCTATTGGTAGAAACTTTCAACACCTTCAAAACCCAAACGTGAGATTTTAGCTGCCTCACCCAATGGTTCTTCTTTGACCACTTTTTTTCATCTAATTCGTTTTACCAGGATTGCTTTTGTTTTGTTGGATTTAATTTGTGGATTTTTTATATTTGGTGCATAATAAAAATAAATAAATAAATAAATAAAAAGATGCAGTTAGTTTGATTCTACCTTGATTTGGTTCATTTAGGGTAATTGTGGAGGAATTTTGATTACCGGTTTCAAATCGCTTTGGTTTAGAGTCAATAATCTAAAGGCTCTAACTAATTTGACCACCTACTTGAGGTCCTCCAAACATGGGCTGTTTAGAGGCATCTAAAAAAACCTTTATAATCCATTGTAATTATTATGCTTCAAATCAGGTTATAAGAGCCTAAGAAAATTTGATGTTGTCAATTCTTTCTGAGAGAATCTTCCCTCTCCCAAGAAAAAGAACAAGACTTTAGATGGTTTCTAAGATGCAAAAGAGTTTGTGTCACTGATGTGGTTTATTAAACAAGACAATTGATTTTAATTCTAGATTTGTAAATAAGTTGAATGCCTTGCAATGCTTTTCAGGGACGATCATCCCTAAGGCTCCAACCCCACATTTGCAATCAAATAGTCATTTTCCCATTTCTGTAAGATGGATATATTTTTCTCCTAATGAATTTGTAGATGGAAATTTCGAATCCATCTCATTTATTAAATCATCCAACAAATATGATTTCCAAAAATCCATTATTATTTTTAGAGTTCTTATGGAATTTATATTTATTTTCTCCTTTTTCTTTTCATTGAGATGGATTTTCCAAAGCCTGGCTTATGTTCAATGTGAAGAACTTCATTTTGAGATTAATATCATAATATCAGAATGAGTAATTTCATGAGATCATAATCTTTATCCCGCACTTTGAAGCAATATTTTCAAAAGAATAATTTGGTTATTGAGTTTGAAATTTCTACTAATTGTTTGGATATTCTATATGACAGATGAAGCGCATTTATTTTTGGCGAAAAGTCAAAGCCACAGCCAATGTTTTCAGAAATAGCCTCACGGATTAATAATTCACTTCATTTGTATTGATATTATTCTTAGTTGAGAAAGAAAAGAAAAAGTTACCCAACATATATAGGTAATCATGTTAAATTTAATTTTACGGGAGATGCTACTATATATAGCTGAAACAGATTTGCATTTGATTTGATTTGATTTTTTTTCAACTGTAGTTATTTTGGTCAATGTTGAATACTTGCTTGAATTCCAAATGTATTAGGATTATGATTGTCTCAAGTGAGGAGAGACATTTTTCAAAATTTTCATTCAACCACCCCCTTGTTAGTGCATTTTCACATTTTGAATTTATATTGATCTAATTGTTATTCCTATCTTGCATGCTTTCTTTGTAGCATAACTGCTAATCATGATATGTTTGCATATGTCCGTTTGGATACAGCTTATTTTGTTGAAAACTGAAAACACTATAGCGTAAACAGTGCATGAACAGTGTACTTTGTCTCCTAAAAGCTGAAACGCGTGTATCAAAAAAAAAAAACCGCCAAACGTAGGAAAATAATTCCTATCCAAACATATACATAATATGTGGTCTTATTAATAGTTAAATATGTATATGGGGAAGCATATATCTTAACTTCTTTTCGTAATCTTTACTAAAAACAATTCATGGTAGTGCATTTTTTTAATTTTTTAATTTTTAATTAATTTAGAACTATAGGGTTAAGGGCCCAAATTATATATTGGGCCTTGGGCCTTGGCCAAGAGCATGAGCAGCCCGAGGAGGAACAAATGGTAATGAATGATTCAGGCTCAGGATTTAATGAACAAGATACGAGTGGGAAGTCGGTTCGAGGAGGAATAACTCCTCGGATATGATAAGTACAACTCAAATATGTATTCCAACAATCAAGGTGACCTTCCAAGAAGATCTATTTATAGGGACGTGCATCATGAACATACGAAAAGAAGGGGAACCCAAAAATATCTAAGGGAAAGCTGCTACCACTGCATTGAATGCACTGCAGCTACCTTTCTGGCCGCATTTATGTGAAGAAGACCCCTGAACAGTGTTGCCTTGGTCACCACAATTCACAAAAAGCCAAAGAAGGTGTCTGATGGGACAGGTACTCAAGTAAGGGCTCAGATGACCAACAAGTGTAGGATCAAGATGATCCAAAGGGAACTATATAATGTAAAGGACCTTTCATGAGGTAGGGATCGGAAAAATAGAGAAAAAATACTGTAGCAATCAAAATTATACTTGTACCCAACTGTTATTGATTTGTATGAAAAAATACCTCCTCGGATAGTGAATTCATTCAGCTTTATTTTCTTTGCTCTTGCTTGATCATCTTTTAAATCCATATTAGCCGTTGTCAAATTCATTAGGGCCTAGTTCTTCGACCCACTCTCTACAAATTTATTGTACCAAGCTCATTGGGCTAAGATCCCATACATCTTGGGCTTGGGCTGTAAACTGTGTCGTTACAATTGGCGCCATCTGTGGGGAGAACTTGTGTAATAGTGAGTACGACGTTTCACTATGGTAGGATCAGGTCCCCATGAAGGAGAATCCATGGGTTCCAGGCGACAAGATGACTTCCTTAACCTTGAATGCAAGCGAGATCGAGAAGGTAGCATACACACCACACATACTGGTAAAAGTCATTCTCGAGTTGGAAGTCACGTCTCTCAAGAGCAGAACAACAGAGCCATGCAAAGGGAGACTGACAATTTAAAGAAGAAGCTGCGCCATGCATAACTGAAACGAACTCCTTCCAGTTCTGACGTCTCCTCCAATGATGAAAAGGATGCTAGTTACAAGCAAAGGTCAAGAACTCCACCAAGCGAGTCTTTCTCCTACGATGAAAAGCACCACCACAAGTGAAGATACAAGAGCCCGCCTCATAAAGGCTTGGGAAACGACGCTATGAGCAAGGCGTTGAATCAAATCTCCAAATCACCTTTCACGCGTAAGATAGAGAGGGCAAAACTTCCTCGGTGATTCCATCAGCTCACGTTCACCATTTACAATGGTCGACCAGACCCTGTAGAACATGTGAGCCAGTTCAACCAGAGGATGGCTGTCCACTCTAAGGACGAGGCTTTGATGTGCAAAGTATTTTCCTCTAGTTTGGGACCTATGGACATGAGATGGTTCGATGGTCTAAGGGCCAATTCCATAGATTCCTTTAAGGAGCTCACCTGGGCCTTTGGCTCTCATTTTATCACGTGTAGTAGGGTACCTCGGCCCTTGGACTCACTACTGTCCTTATCCATGTGAGAGGAGGAGACCTTGAAAACGTACTCAGACAAATACTAGGAGATGTACAATGAGATAGATGGTGACTTTGATGACGTGGCCATCAGTACTTTTAAGGTCGGCCTCCCTACCGAGCACAATTTAAGGAAGTCTCTGACTAGCAAACCTGTTACCAATGTGCGCCAACTCATGGACCGGATTGATAAGTACAAGAGGGTTGAGGAAGACCAACAACAAGGGAAAGGTAAAGTGAAGGTTATCCCTCAGGAGAGAAGGGATTTCAGGTTAGACCGATTCAATAATAACCAACCTCGAAGAGATTTCGCTGGACAGTCAGGGTCTGCCAACACCCAGGCGGTTAATGCTGTGTTCCGAGAGTTAGTGCACCAGGTACTAGAAAAGATTAAGAATGAGACGTTCTTCAAATGGCCAAATAAGATGGCAAGAAATCCCATGAGATGCAACCAAAGCCTTTATTGCCACTACCACCAGGACCAGGGACACACCACCGAGGACTGTAGAAATTTGTGGAACCATTTGGACCAGCTGGTCCGAGAAGGAAAGTTAAAGTAGCTCTTGCATCATTCCAGTGGCCAAGGGAGCCAAGCAGGTTCGGAACCCCAAAGAGATGCTTCTTCAAAACCTCCTCTAGGAACGATTAATTTCATCTTTACTGCTCTAGGGAGAACCGGCTCCTGCCCTTCCAGAGTGATGTCCGTGGCTCGGCTACCCACCAAGGGTGCTAATTCAGGGCCGAAGAGGGCTAAGATGGATATCCCACCGGCATTGATTTTCTCAGACAAGGACAAAATTGGGATCATCCAACCACATGGTGATATTTTAGTGATCACACTTAGGATCGGGGGGTATGATATGAAGAAGGTGATGGTGGACCAGGGCAGTGCAGCCACAATCATGTACCCTGACTTGTACAAGGGGCTGACCTTAAGGCCCGACGACTTAATAGCCTACCACTCTCCTTTGGTAAGCTTCAATGGGAAGACTGTCAACCCAAGGGGTTAGATCAAACTACCCATGCAAGCAGGTTCAAAAGTGGTGGAATTAAACCTCATCGTGGTGGAAGTAAACTTCATTGTGGTGGATGCTTACTCTTCCTACACGGCCATTGTAGCCAGACCTTAGCTTCATGCCCTGGAGGCCGTCTCTTCCACTCTACACCAAAAGGTGAAATATCCATCGGGGGGTCGCATTGAAGAAATCATGGGGAGTCAATTCACAGCTAGGCAATGCCTGGTGGCTGCCATCTTACATCAACCCGAAGCGGAGTCCTTGACTTCTAATCAAAGGGGCCTATAGCAATTAAAAGCTTTGGAGTTGCCTATCAATAGATCAGCCAAGGAAGCCAAGTGTGAAGATTTAGACAAAGGTTGTTATAGGTGATGATCCGGAGAAGTTCTTTCAGGTTGGGGCCCAACTGCCTCTTAAAGAGAAGGAAGAGCTTGTAGAATTTCTTAGTAGAAACGTTGATATGTTTGCATGGGACGCTTATGAAGCCCTGGGGGTGGATCCAAACTTCATCTGTCATTATTTAAATGTTAATCCATCCATCATTCCCAAAAAGCAGTCACCTCGGCGTTCGTCTAAGGAACATGCAGATGCTGTCAGAGACGAGGTGATGAAGCTCAAGCAGGTAGGGGCTATCAAGGAAGTTTTCTACCCTGAATGGCTGGCCAATACTGTGGTGGTGAAAAAGAAGAACGGGAAGTGGCGAGTGAGTGTGGACTTCACAGATCTGAATAAGGCTTACCCAAAAGATCCATTCCCTATGCCTCGAATAGATCAGTTGGTAGATGTAACGGTAGGCCATTCTCGAATGAGCTTCTTAGACGCCTTTCAAGGGTATCATCAGATACCACTTACCCTGGACGATCAAGAAAAGACAGCTTTTGTCACTCCCATTGGAAACTACCACTACAAGGTGATTGCCTTTGGCTTAAAAAACGCAGGGTCTACCTATCAAAGGATGATGACGAGAATGTTTGAACCACAGTTGGGCAAAAGTATTGAAATCTATATAGATGACATGGTGGTGAAGAGCAAGGTGGTGTCTGAGCACGTTGGAGACCTCGGAAACATCTTTGAAATTCTAAGGAAACACAAGTTATGCCTAAACGCTTCCAAGTGCTCATTTGGTGTGGGATCAGGCAAGTTCTTGGGATACATGGTGACTCACAGGGGAATCAAGGTCAACCCCGATCAAATCAAAGCCATTAATAGTTTACAACCACCTCAAAATCCCAAAGAGATCCAAAAGGTTACTGGAATGACTACTACCTTGAACCGGTTTATTTCTCGGTCAGCAGATAGGTACAAACCCTTCTTCCTCTTGATAATAAGTGGAAGGGATTTGAGTGGACTGAGGAATGTGCTTTGGCTTTCCAGCAACTTAAAGAATATCTATCTCAGCCACCTATCATGTCCAGTCCTGAGGTGGATGAGGTCTTGTTTGCTTATATCGCTGTGGCCCCTCATGCTGTGAGTTTGGTGTTGATACGAGTTGACAGTGGCGTACAACGGACAGTCTACTATGTGAGCAAGTCACTATATGAGACCGAGATTCGTTATCTACCACTGGAGAAAGCCATCTTGGCGATAGTGCATGGTATACGAAAGCTTCCCCATTACTTCTACCTTGAACCGGTTTATTTCTCGGTCAGCAGATAGGTACAGACCCTTCTTCCTCTTGATAATAAGTGGAAGGGATTTGAGTGGACTGAGGAATGTGCTTTGGCTTTCCAGCAACTTAAAGAATATCTATCTTAGCCACCTATCATGTCCAGTCCTGAGGTGGATGAGGTCTTGTTTGCTTATATCGCTGTGGCCCCTCATGCTGTGAGTTTGGTGTTGATACGAGTTGACAGTGGCGTACAACGGACAGTCTACTATGTGAGCAAGTCACTACATGAGACCGAGATTCGTTATCTACCACTGGAGAAAGCCATCTTGGCGATAGTGCATGGTATACGAAAGCTTCCCCATTACTTCCAAGCACATACCGTTGTCGTCCTGACTCAGCTTCCACTCAAGACTATACTTCGAAGTGTTGACTACACGAGAAGGATTGCTAAATGAGGCATAGTTCTAGGGGCTTTTGACATCAAGTACATGCCTCGTACCTCTGTCAAAGGCCAGGTCCTCACGGACCTGGTGGCCGAGTTCGTTGAACCCCCATTGGAAGAAATGGCAGCCACACAGAATATGGACGGAAAATCGGTTGGCACAATCTCCCAGCAAGAACCTTTATTCTGGAAGGTGTACGTTGATGGTGTGGCAAATCAAAGGGGCTTTGGAGTGCGGCTAGTTCTGATTTCTCCTGAACAAATCACCATTGAAAAGTCACTAAGACTGGGCTTCTCAGCTACAAATAATGAGGCTGAATATAAAGCTCTGCTAGAAAGAATGTCCATGGTTCAAAGAATGGGGAGAAAGATAGTAAAGATGTTCTCAGACTCAAGACTGGTTGTTGGCCAAGTGAAGGGCGAGTTAAAGGTAAGAGATGAGAGAATGCAAGGGTACTTAAGTCAAGTTAGGAATTTGCAATCAAATTTTGAATCATTCAGCCTGCTGCATGTCCCTAGAAGTGGAAACACACATGCTGATTCCCTAGC
Organism: Quercus tomentella; assembly: GCA_028535165.1. Lineage (NCBI taxonomy): Eukaryota > Viridiplantae > Streptophyta > Magnoliopsida > Fagales > Fagaceae > Quercus > Quercus tomentella. Next base: position 48,808,321 of record JAPQVY010000133.1, on the reverse strand, counting down.
CACACTTGCAACCTCCTCGATGCAGAGTTTACCTCGGGTTATCCTTATAGAAAACTTGTACAAACCCACGGAGGTAAAGGGAAAGATGGTCCATGTTCACCAAGTCAGAGTAGGGCCTAGCTGAATGGATCCCGTAGTACTATTCTTGAGAGAGGACATCTTGCCGGAGGATAAATCAAAAGCTGATAAAGTACAGAGAAAGGCGCCTCATTTCTGGCTGTCCGAGGACCAAGAATTGTACAAGCGCTCTTTTTTTGGGCCATATCTACTCTGCATTCACCTTGAGGAATCAAAGCTACTTCTTGAGGAATTACATGAAAGGATTTGTGGAAGCCATACAGGAGGCAGATCTTTGTCTCACAGAGACATCACTCAGGGCTATTAGTGGCCAAATATGCAGAAAGAAGCGCAAGAATATGTGAAGAAATGTGATCAATGCTAAAGATTTGCACCAAATATACATCAGCCAAGAGAAGTCCTTAACCCCCTATCCAGTCCTTGGCCATTTGCTCAATGGGGCTTAGACATCGTTGGCCCTTTCCAAAAAAGCAGCAGGAAACAAGAGATATTTGCTGGTCAACACGGACTACTTCACCAAGTGGATTGAAGCTGAGCCTTTGGAAAATATTAGGGACGTGGATGCCAAGAAATTTGTTTGGAAAAACATTGTCACACGGTTCGGGGTCCCTCGTACCCTCATCTCAGACAATGGCCTTCAATTCGACAACAAATCTTTTAGGAGATACTGTTGTGATCTTGGAATTACAAACAGGTATTCCACTCTAGCTTATCCTCAAGGAAATGGACAGGCCGAGGCTGTTAACAAGGTCATAATGAATGGACTCAAGAAAAGGCTGGATGACGCAAAGGGAAGATGGGTAAAAGAGTTGTCACATGTCCTCTAAACGTATAGAACTACACCTCGCAGGTCAACAGGAGAGACCCCATTTTCAATGACTTATGGAGCCGAGGCTGTCATTCCTTTAGAAACTGGCTTCCCAACATTAAGGACCAGCTCGTTCAATCCGAGCAGTAATAATGAGTTGCTGGAGAAAAGCCTAGACTTTATTGAAGAAAGAAGAGAAAGTGCAAAGGTTTAATTGGCATACTACCAACACAAGCTCAAGCAAGGTTATGATGCCAACGTAAAGCTAAGACCATTAGTGCCTGGTGACTTGGTGTTGAGAAAAGTCCTAGGTACTGCGAAGAACCCAGTGTGGGGAAAGCTAGGACCCAATTGGGAAGGACCATATCGCATCACCTCGATGGCTGGTATAGGAGCATATTTTCTAGAAGACTTAGATGAGCATGTAATACCGCGTCCTTGGAATGTAAACAACCTAAAAAGGTATTATTATTAATAAAAATTTTCCTTTGTCAATATGTTCATTTGTTGTATAAAGGCATTGTACTTCCCTTTATCCATTCTTTATAAGTGTTAAACAGAACCTTAGTTATGCCTAGTCTCTCGGGTTAAACAGAACCTTAGCTATGCCTGGTCCCTCGGACCACATACTTTAGCAAAATTAACACTCAATGGCATATTTATAAGTATTAAACAAAACCTTAGTTATGCCTGGTTCCTCGGGCCACATACTTTGACAAAATTAACACTCAAAGGCATCTTAATAAGTGTTAAACAGAACCTTAGCTATGCCTGGTCCTTCGGACCACATACTTTGGCAAAATTAACACTCAATGGCATCTTTATAAGTGTTAAACAGAACTTTAGCTATGCCTGGCTCTTCGGACCACATACTTTGGCAAAATTAAAACTCAATGGCATTTTTATAAGTGTTAAACAGAACCTTAGCTATGCCTGGTCCCTCGGACCACATACTTTGGCAAAATTAACACTCAATGGCATCTTTATAAGTGTTAAACAGAACCTTGGCTATGCCTGGTCCCTCAGACCACATACTTTGGCAAAATTAACACTCTGTGATATCTATTCATTTTTTCTAAGTGTTAAACAGAACCTAAGTTATGTTAGGCTCTTCGGACCACATACTTTGGTGAAATTAAAACTCTATAACATCTTTATACAAGTGGAAAATAGAACAAAAGTTATGTCAGGCTCCTCGGACCACATACTTTGGTAAAATTAACACACTGTGATATCTTTTTATTTCTCACTAACTGTCAAGACGGACCCAATATTATAACCAACTCCTCAGATTGGTAGCTCTGAGTAAGTTAATGCTCTTAATTATTTATCTAAGTATTGAGCAGAGTGAGGAATATCTCTCCCTCTTATTCTTTACAAAGTATATTACTTATCTTCATTGGATCTAGCTTTCATTGCAGAAAGGTCAATTCACAGTACAAGTATGTGTTAAACTTCTCTATTGCTGGTACTTGGTTAAATTGATTAAATTGTTAACAGTGTATTGTTATTAGTTTTTACTAAAGGTAAAGTAACAAAAGTTCAATGCTATTTATAATAGTAGTACTCAAAGCACATAGAACAAAGTGCAAGAGATGAAGAGAAAAACATTCTCAGTAAATGAAAGAGAAAATACATCACATACATTGACAGAATGTCATTAAAAAAATAAAATAAAATAAACTACTACAAAAGAAATTCCAAAGAAAATCCTAAGTGCTAGGCTTTGGCCTTGGGAGCAGAAGGGTCTTCTTTCTGGCTCGTCTGGAGGTAGGAGCGTCCTTGGCCTTAGGATCAGCTTCTTGGGTCTTGGCCTCTGCTTCCTTCGCCTTGGCTGCAGCTTCCCTATCCTTGGCAGCATCCTTGGCTTCTGAGAAGGGCTTTTTCTCCTTGCCCTTACCCTTGTTTTTGTCCCCCTCAGCCCCTGGCCTTGATCACCAACTTGGCTGGATCCCTTCGAAGCCTCAGGGAGAGGGAAAGCAGCTTGCATAGCCGGGGGCTACTCAGAAGTCTTTGGAGCAAGGGCAGAGGGAGAGGAGATGGCTCCTAGGCTGCCTCCAAACAGAGTCTGTAGGGACTCCTACAACACTAAGGGCCCTATCCCATGTCGCATTGCAGTAATCCTTGCATACCTCTGAAAGCTCCTCAGCGAGCCTAATCTGCATCTCCTCCACGCCGAGCAGATAAGACGCCTGCTTCCTTGGCCAGTTGAGCTGCCTCCTTGGCCTTCTGCAGTCTGCAGCTCAACCTTAAGATCTATGCAACTGCCTTTGGGTGGCCAGATCTATCTCGGTCAAGTGCAGTTTTTGGCGCTGATCCTCAGCCTGCCTTTCCATGGTCTTTAGACCCACCTCAGCACTCAGGCGAGCCTGGTCTGCCGCTTTCAGCTTCTCGGACATCTCAGCCTACTCCTATTTGAGGGCCCCCAATGATTTTTCAACATCTGCACAGGAGAGGGCCTCAACCTCGGCCTCGTTACGGGCATCACGAGCCCACTCCTCAGCCACAAAAACTTGCTGAGCAATATGCCCAAAGACAACGAAAAAATCACATGAGTTAAAAAGTAAAGAAAGAACGAAAATACAACTTAGCATTTAAATTCACAGATATGATAGATTGCTTACCATAGTGAGGTCCCTCTTCAGGGACAGGAAGAGATCGTTCTACTTGAAGCGCCTGTAAGCTTCTATATCTCTCGGAAGGAGTAAAGGCTGCTCTAGGGCTTCAACAATATATCTCGCACGCCCCCTTTAGAAGTCTTGGACTGAGGCGTTCCAAGGGATGGGAGTCCCATCCACCCCCAGCCGAGAAGACCAGGTGCGTTGCGTCATGCGCACATCAGCCCTGTTTTGCTACTCTCGGCTGTCCACAAAGTTGGACCTCTTGTCTCGAGCATCTTTGGCCACCTTCTGAGGACCCACCTTCCTCAAGCACCTGAATTGGCCTTTTCTTCTTTAAATCAGGAATTGGCTTCAATCCGAGGTCGGTGGGAATTGGAGGAGGAGGAGGGGGAAAAGTAGTAGGAACTTAAGACTTGGTGGCTTCTTTCGAAGTTGATACCTTGCTGTTGGAAGCCATGAGGTCTCTTAAGCTCTTGTTCCCCTGGTTCAAGGCCATTTCGTCTTCTTCTTCCTCTGATGAGCTATCCGGATGGGCAACTACTAGAACTGGAGCTTGGACACTTGAATGCCTGTCAAGCTCGCCCTCGGTGTCCGAGATGGGGATTACTTGTACTCCTTGAGTCTCCTCCTCTTAAAAACGAAACTTGTCAATTTCTTCTTCAAGCGAGGAGTTTGAGGAAGCGATCTCTTCCCTTGCTGCTGCTGCTTTGGGCAAAACCCGATGGACTGGTTGTACAATTAAAGGAGGGTTTTGTTGGAGTGGAAATACGACCGGTGGAAGGTCGTCTCGGGCTAGGAAACTTGGCAATGACACGTCAATACGGGCCGACCGTGGGTCACCTACTCTTATGGCATTGCCAATATCTTGGTATACCTCTGAGATTGGCTCAAAGTCCAAAATCAGATGGACAGCTCGCAGCTGTCTATCCTCACTTACGAAAATCTCAAACCTCAGCAAATAATTGAGAGTTGCGTGTTGGTCAAACTGAGCCGAGGCACTACGTGATTTTTGTCTGCAAAAGTAGCCAAGGAGCAAAACATGGTTAGAAAGTTAAGACCCATCATCAAAAGAAAGCAAAATAAAAGGAAAATAATGACATGGTTAGGGTTAAAGAATCTAAATTTCTTGCTAAGGAACCTAACTCTAAGGTATCCCACCTGGCTCTCCCTCTCGGACTAGGCAATGAAGGCCATCATGCCACGCCCCTGAAGCAATCAGGTAGTCATCTTTCATCCCCTTATTAGATTTGGAGAGGCACGAGATGAGCCTAACAACATTAGATCGAGACATGTGGACCACATCATGCCAGGTGAGCCCCAAGCCCAGATACTCGTTGAGAGCATCAACGCTACCTAAGACCCTAAATTGGTTGGGTGTGCACTGGTGGAGGCATATCCTATGGTTGAGGAGGTAGGTCCCATGTTATCCTACCCATAAGAAGAGTCATCCCCCCTTCTATGAAAGCTATCATAGGGATGATGACTTCCCCCTCTTCTCTGTGTGTCACTATTTGTTCTGGGGAACAGTATCGTAGGATGACTCCATGTGGTATGTGATATCTAACCTTAAAGGCCTCTATTTTGGCAGGGGAGTCTACTAAGTGCTTAAATCTACCCATTTAGACAGGCTAAAGGGAAACAACTAAAACTGGTAAATGAAGAAATAAGAACTGGAAGACCGAGGAGATTGGCCGAGGAGAAAAAGAAAAGTTTAAAGAAATAGAAACTTACGAGAACTAAGATGTGTATTAGTCCCTAAAACCTTTAGAGAGATTTTCAAGGATCTCTTGAAGAAAAGAGGGTGGTGAAGTTTGAAAGCTTAGAGAGTTTGGTGAGTTGGAATGCTTGAGATCTTTGGAGAACTTGAAGATTCGTAAAATAAAGGGAAAATGATTTCCCTTAAGGCTTTATATAGAGGGTGAAAACAAGTAGGAGTTATCCTGCTCAAAACCCAAGGAGAAATATCAATCATTGGATTAGCGCCTCACCGTTGGATGTAGGGAACATAATGCCGCCTGGAGCAATTAATGATGCCTCGCGGGCTCCAAAGCGTCAATGGCAATGATGAGGCACGCAAAACAGCACTCCCTCGTGTGTAAATCAAAGGGCAAAATAATATTAGCACACGAAAAATCAAAACCCCACTTTCTCCTTGGATGGGAGGGAAAAAACCGAAGTTTTGAGGGGCTATTGTAGGGTTAAGGGCCCAAATTATATATTGGGCCTTAGGCCTTGGCTGAGAGCATGAGCAGTCCGATGAGGAACAAATGGTAATGAATAATTCAGGCTCAGGATTCAATGTAAGTTACGAATGGGAAGTCAGTCCGAGGAGGAATAACTCCTCGGATACGATAAGTACAACTCAAATAAGTATTCCAACAATCAAGGTGACCTTCCAAGAAGCTCCATTGATAGGGATGTGCATCATGAACATACGAAAAGGAGGAGAACCCAAAAATATCTAAAGGAAAGCTGCTATCACTGCATTGAATGCATTGCAGCTACCTTTCTGGCCACATTTATATGGAGAAGACCCCTGAACAGTGATGCCTTGATCACCACAACTCACAGAAAGCCAAAGAAGGTGTCTGATGGGACAGATACTCAAGTAAGGGCTCAGATAACCAACAAGTGTAGGATCAAGATGATCCAAAAGGAACTATATAATGTAAGGGACCTTCCATGAGGAAGGGATCGGAAAAATAAAGAAAAATATTGTAGCAATCAAAATTATACTTGTACCCAACTGTTATTGATTTGTATGAAAAAATACCTCCTTGGACAGTGAATTCATTCAGCTTTATTTTCTTTGTTCTTCCTTGATCATCTTTTAAATCCATATTAGCCATTGTCAAATTCATTAGGGCTTAGTTCTTCGACCTACTCTCTACAAATTTATTGTACTGGGCTCATTGGGCCAAGATTCCATACATCTTGGGCTTGGACTGCAAACCGTGTCCCTACAAGAACAATTATTGGTATTGCATTATTTATTTAACTATTCATGCATTGTACGGATTAGCAACTAATACATATATATAGCCTTCTCTCGTTCACTATCAAAATCAAAAGCATGCGGCAACTACCATCGCTATCGATGTTATATCTAACTCCTGTGAAGCAACACAAGGAGCCATTGATAAAAAGAAAGAAGAAGAAGGCCTTGATAATAAGCAAGAAGAAGAACGACAATGACATTGACGAGGAGGAGTCTCGGAAACATTTATTAGCTTTCAAAGTATGGAGGGTTATTTGCTTGTCTGGCACCACCGATCTAGTGAATAATATTAGCGGATTTGTTCTTGAGTTCTAGATCAATTTAGCTGATTTATGTGTCAACCCACACTCAACTCAAGGTTGGTGCTAACGATGTGATTGACAAGATCATATTTCTTTTTGAGTGTTTTTCTGGCATAGAGTTAATGGAAAACCTCCAGATAAAAGTTTTCTCCATTCACTTTTTATCATATTCAACAAGTTCGTCTTCAACCTCAAAAATTGATTGTTCATGCAACCAAGAATTCTGATAAGCACGTCTTTAAAGCAGAACAAGTTGTGGATTGCAGATCAGTTCAGATCAACTGTCTTGGCTTGGGCTTATAAAAGCGATTTGGTTAAATTTCTTAGAGCATTTGCATCGGTCAAATGCAAAATAAAAAAGTATTCAATTTTACATGTTCAAGTGTGCATTTCGCTCCAGCTTAAAAGATCATCTTATTTTACTATTCAGCTTATTTTTGCTACTATTTATGGGCCTCACTGCATTTTTTGATACTATTCATGGATTTTATTGTACTATTTCAATTAACTTTTACCTTTATCTACAATACTTTCAGCAAAAAGTTTTCAGTTTCAACAAAATAAGCGAATCCCAAATAGACCCTTAAGTCTCAAAATCACCTATATTAGTCAAGTTAAAGATGTGTAAATTTGCAAAATTTCTACAATAACCAGGTAAATTTACACTGACATTATTCATTTTACATTTAGTTTTTTATTCTTTCTTTAAATATTCCAAGGGTGAAGGAAGAAAGTGAATATTCTATGGGTGAAGGAAGAAAGTGAATGGTGGTTGTTATATGTGAAGAAAGATAAATAATTAAAAAAAATCAAGAAAGATTGATATTTTAATAAAATATAGTGTATAATAAATAATCTAATGTAAGTGTTTTTGAAAAGTGATTGTATAAGATAGGAAAAATAGGCTCTTATGCTAAAATAAATATGAATTTTTGCACGAAATAATGTGAATGCTCACTAACGGTCCGTTTGGATTGAGGAGGGGGCAAGGAGAGTAGAGTAGAATTAGATCAAAATTAACTTTACTCTACTCTCTTCCACTCCTCCTCCCTCCCCCCTCAATCCAAACGAGCCATAAGTCTTGATATGGCTTTAATTGCCACAACCCACTACCAACCCCAGCCATGACTAAATACAAAGGAAAAGGATCTCTTACACAACACCCCCCCCCCCCCAACCAAGGATGTCAATACCGTACCGGAGGCCGTACCGGTTTGGCCACCGGTATGATATATTTCGGATACCGGTCAATACCGGTGTACCGTTTCGGGTTTACCGCTATTTTTTATATTTATAAATATATATATATATATATATATATATATATATATATGTATGTATGTGTTTGTGTATATATATATTATAATAAATATAAAAGTTTAACATAAAACATTCCCTCAATTTAGAACTAGTTATTCATGGTTTTAGGCTTTACTATCAATTAAAAGGGAAAAAAATAAAAAAATAAAATAGAAAGCTTAAAAGTTACCATTGCATACTAAGAAAACAAATAATACTAATAAGGTAATACAAATAAGTTACCATTTTGTCCTAACAAAAATTCAAAAATTACAAAACTTAAAAAAAAAAAAAAAAAAAAAAAAAAAAAAAAACTTTTTTCTGTACCGGCCGGTACGCCCGGTATTGCCCGAAATTGGCTGGTATGGCCGGTACGAGGCCGGTGCGGCCGGTATTTTTTCCGGTACGAAACAGGGGGTCGAGTGTACCGGATTGCTGGCCGGTACGGCCGGTACGGTACGGTATTGACATCCATGCTCCCAACACACACACACACATAACCTTAGAGAGGCAGCCTCAACAAGTCAAGTCTTGTGAGAGAGAGTTAAAGGTGTATTTGGGGTTTAGGTTTCTTAAAAGTGTTCTTGTGCATGCGCGGTTCATGGACGTAGGCAAACAATTTGCCGTAAATTTTTATGTTCTTGTTATAAATTTTCCGCTTTTATTGTTATTGATTTAAGTCTTGGGTGCTATTTATACTATAAAGTATTTATAGGGAACCTAGCTAACCCTATTCTAATCTTGCAAGTCCTTATTTACATAGAGACTGTTTGTCCTGCAAATGTACATGTTTACAAAAATCGTGGGCTTTACAACATGTTTTTAGACCCAAAGGGCCTAATATATCTTACAATTCACGATGGGGTAATACATGCCTTGTGGAAATCCCATAAGAATTGATGTCCGTTCAATCAAAGAAGATAGATGTAGAGAAGTCTAAGGATAGCGCACCCGACTCCTTCAGCAAAAAAACACCAAACTACATTGATGTAATGAATCTACTAAACTCTATAGAAAAAAAATTTCTAGAGACAAATAATGTGCACAAATCAGAGAGAACAGATTGTCCACAAAGTTTAATGTAATCTCAAGGCTTCAATAGCTCATGAATCAAAACTAGTATTCCGAAGAAATAAATAAATCTATGTAGTTGCATAGAGAACATTTGGAAACAAATTGGCCAGGTTACAAAAGAACGCTGATGCGACCCACATTTCCAACAATTTCAAAAATTTTGTATTATTTCTAAATCAAAACTAAGGAAAACACCAAATTATGGTGTTCAACTGCTACCTGCTTCAATTTCTTCAAGGATATTTAGTATTAGAGTGTTGTGGCTATAAGAGTGAGCTGTATGAATGATTTCTGTTTCAAAGAGCCTCCTGCTAGGTCAAGAATTTAAATCTTTGACATTGTGCAGTAAATACCAGTGAACCAAACTCCTAGTTTAGCTAAAAATTGAACCCAGGAGAGCGATCAAAAAGCAGAAGGGCAAACTCTCTGGTTTGTACAGTTTATAGTAGTCATCGTGAAGACATAGACAATGTCATTCCACTTCATTCAGCTGCCTCCAATTTCTGTAGGTCAATCCAAAAGCTGGTGCACATTGATTTCTGCAAGATGAAACCTGTCCAGCTATGTAATGAAAGGGATAAAACATAAAAAGATTATTCTACATATTTAAAAAAATAAGACAGTTCAAGAAAAAGAAACCGTTCTACAAGAGTAATTATTATTTGTGTTCAACGGGAACTAAAGTTGATATTAAAGGAATCCTCCAAGAGTCAGGTAAAATAGTAGCAGTAGTGTTAAGCAGATAAACACGGGAAGCTGATGATGATTGTAGTGAAGTTAACATCCATGCAAAACAGGCAGCAGAAATTCAAGAATTATGAAAAAAATCAGGGACATGGGGAGAACATTTCAAACCTGTGTGATTAGATTCAGGGGAAAGCCAGACTTAGGCTATCAAAACTTGCCCAAAAAAAAATTCTTTACATAAAGTACTGGGAAAAAAATACAACATTAAAATCAGAAAGATTGGATGTCAGACTGATGAAATGTTCACATTGGAATTTTCCGTATGTGACAATATTTGCAGATTTTATACAATGCAGCAATATGAAATACAGGAGAGTCAAGTCTTTCAACTGAAATGCATTTTCAGAACAGAATTAACTTGACATGAATTCTGTACATCTCCAGCAATGGGAAATGAATTTACAGATAACTCTTGCTTAACCCCAAAAGACTGTAAAAAGTAAATGACTTGTGTCTTCACTCTTCGGTGTCAATGTTATCATCACCAGAAGGCATCTGTCTACTCTCTGACAATGAAAGTCGCCTGGGCTTTGCCGAGCCTGCATCAACAAGTCCTTCGGATGACAAATTTAATGCAGCAGTTCCTGATGATGACCCCAACAAACGTCGCACAGGGGCATCAGCTGAAGATGACGCAGAGATATTGTACGCAAAAATTCCCATGGGGTGGTCAAACTTGCAACTTGGACCAAATTTGCAGATACCATAGCGAGAATAGAAGATGCATAAAGGTTCTCCCTGTTAAAAAGAAAGACTCCAATAAATATGCAGTAAATAAATCAAAGTTGTACTACAACACAAGCAAACATGTCCAAAACAAAATCAAAGAAGAAAAAACAGATTGTAAAACCATCAATTCTTATACTAATTTGTTAGTGGAAAGAGAAGACTAAGGGGTCCACCAATAGATAGCCTATTGATATACACATAGATACACCACTCCAACCCAAAAGCTTAAGCAAATGAGTCCAGCCATGTACATCAACTATTCACATTCTATATGGGACTCAATACTCATACATGCACTCACAACTTATTTTAAAATATATTAGAAATATCCTCTAAAGGTTTCCATAAAGGATCAAGAAAGCCACAGAACCTCCAACTCTGGTGATATCATAAATTTAGGTGTGAAAATTTAGAGACAATTAGGAATTCCAATAATTGTACCTTTATTTTATTTATTCTCACATTTAATAAATTTGCAATGTTTACAAAATATTACAGGGCTATAAACATGGTATGTTTCAGAAATTAGAAATGTTATATATTCTGGTATAAGGCTTTGCATATGGGTGTAATGCAAAATCTGATCTACATTACAATTAAGCTTCTGCACTTCACAACAAAGCACATCCATCACCCAATATTCAAAGGCTGGAGTCCAGCCTCAAACAGAGCATATTCAATTTTCCTAACTAGTAATGGCCTTATGTGTGGGTTTGAATTATCTGCAACTTGTTATGCTTGTTCTTCAGATATGATTTTATTGATTCAAAGAAAAGAAAGGGAAGATGTTAAAGAATTCTAATTGAATAAAGTTTAAATAACAAAACAACCAAGAAGCTAATTCCATTGCAATTTGCAAGACCAAATGAAAGTCAAATTATTGTTAGATATTTATTCAAGCAAGCATCAGGAGTAGCAAAAAAGAAAGACTAAAGACATTTGGCATAGTACAAAATACAGATAACAAAATAGAAAGATAGAAGTGAACACAAATAATATCTCACCGGACGTAAAGGAAGACCTATGGTACTCAAGACACAATCTGGAGCAGGAATTAGTCTCTCTCTAGGATGATGAAACCGACAAACTGCACCATACTTACAGTCACCAGTTTTCATGTAAAACTGGCATTCAGGTTGGCCAGGTCTCTCAGGAAATACATTCTCCCTCTGCAAAGCATAGAACCCTACAGGGACAGAGCCTGAACGAAATGGAGAAAATGTCCCTTGAGATCCTGCACTAGTGGATTCACCTTGGCGTGAGGTTCCATAAATCTGACTGTTTGCCACTGTTTGCTGCTGGGTCTCTGAAGACGAAACTGATCCGAGCTGACCCTGAAAAGAGACCTTACAAGTTTCATAGAGAACTTATAACCTCAACTTTTTCTTTTTTATAGGTACACTTATAACCTCAACTTACATTTATTTTAAAAATATAATGAAAGAAATAAAAAGAAAAAGAAATTCATACTAAAGGCTTATAACTAAATATCTACAGAACAATGTAGAAATGTAAATGATTCTCATGGGCTTGTGAAGCTATTAACACATTATTGTAATGACCACCAGCATGTCATCTTGATCACACCCGTAAATAAGATAGATCGAAGAGTTCAACTAAATGGCAAAATGACCACCTTTGGTGATTGGAACAATTCCAATAAAAAAGAGTGCATAAAGTTTAGGAATACATGTGCTTATATACTGTTACATCAAAATCTCACATATATATAGGATTATACAAAATATCTTTGGTTTAATTACAAGTGTCCACCAAAAACTTCTGATAAATTTAGGGTTATTCATTCAGATTTGTAGGAGTGTATGCCAACCTTTATTCTTTATGTGATCATGTGATGAGCATGTGCAAATTAAGAATAAATATGACGGAAATTGAAAAAATTTTAATAGTGCAGAGACATTACAACTAATCATATACTTAAGGGGTTAACTGCTAAAATTTAAAGTTTAGTACATTACAAATAACCCTATAATTTAAGGTGGGAAAGTTCAATTTGATCGCTATTTAAAGTTAGAAAATAAGGGTTTTCAAAAAAAAAAATGGTTAAAGAAAATGAGGGTTTCCATTTATTCATTGCCTCTTGTATTTTATCTTAAAAGAACGGTAAAGTGACGAATGATAGAAATTAAAATATTTGCAATTTGGACTTCATAGTATAGGGGAAGAGGTAGCCATGTGGATCAAGGTAAGGATTGTGAATCCAGCATGCATAGCTTATTAGATTAAAACTTATAGCTGTATGTATTGGAAAATTCAAAGCGGGTGAAATCTTGAGCTCAAAAACCTTTGGGATTACTAATCAAAAAAAAAAAAAACCCCTCACTTCCTTTTGATTAGAACCACATTGAAGAAATCCAAAACCTAGGCATTTAATACCCAAATTTGTATGAGTGAAGTTGACCAAAAACTTATTACCAAAATCCGATTTAAGAGAAATATTTCCCTCAAAATAAGGTAATATAATTGACAAGGGAAAATCTCTGCAACTCAAGGCCTCAATATAATATTTCACTATCAAAAATCCCATGTCACAAGCAGCATCTCACCACCTCAACTATCAGTGCCCCCAAATACCACCACCAGCACCTCCTCACAACAGGAAACCAATCAACCACTGCATTTGTCATCATCCACAACCAACTCTCACTAGGCTTCAAATGAAGGCTCAACCTGGATGCAAAAAAGACTTGAGTTCCACCCATGATTTCTTATCCTCCAAAGTTAGGAGAAAGAGAGAGTGAGTTAGAGAGAATGTTTAAGCTTCAATATTCTAGTTACAAATAGGACCATCATATGAATCATTTACCTGCCCCCTGACCTTCTTCACCCCCACTCCTCCCCTTCCCTCCCCTCATTGGCAACTCCAGGAATTTTTTCCAGGGTGGTCATTATGAAACTTAAACTATATAAAATCAAATAAAAAGGGAATTTCATATATTGACCAAAAAAAAATGCAAATACATAAAATCTTACAATTTCCCTCTACGAATTTTCTTATTTTGAAATTGTTGCATAAAAGTCTCATTATCAATGCTATAAACTACATCTCTTTCAAAATTTTAGTTCAATAAAAACTTTCTTAAGCTTTTCATTTTTGTTTGTAAAAGCCTAATATATTGTTCAAGGGACCAAAATTTGACTACAAACCTAGTTGTAACTTAAGGCTACAACTCTCACTAAACAAACTAACATGACTACATATTTTAAAAATCCAATAATTGAATTGCATGTTATTTATGTTTCTAAAACACATGTCAATTTTTATGTCAGACAGATGTTATTTACTATTCAACCAATAAACTTATTTTTTATGTATAATTTTAGACTAAAAAAACTCGAAATTTAAACATTTGATTGATAACATAGTTATTGATCATTGATTTTATTGATATTTTGAAAGCATGGAGGATATAAAAAGAAAATGTATTATAACGGTGGATTTGTCAAAATTCACATTTAATAAAAAAATATTAAGTGGAGTTGTAGCCTTAATCTACAATAAAGTTTGTTGCCAAACTTTATCAAAAGTTTATTTATGTTGGGCCTAGAAAAATTTAGGGTGGTCATAAATTTTTATAAAGGTAAATTAAATCATAAAATTTTTAAAATTTATATATAATAATTATTTTTTTCCAGGTCAGGGTGGTCCTTGGCATCAATGTAGAGCTGCCCCTGCCTCCCCTCCCCTTCCTTTCTTTTCCTGATACTCAACCTTAGGTTACCTAACAAAGCCTAAATGCAAAAAAGCATACAATATTTGCATCATATCATTTTGTAAGAAAATGATGAAAAGCTTACGCCGTATGCATTCCATCCAGGAACTGACACCATTCCTTGATGTAGAAGCAAAGGTGCATAACTCGAAGGTCCTTGCCAGCGTGGACTGGGAATAAAAGATGCTCTTGACCAATTTGTAATTCCTCCTGCATATGACTGCTGACCAGTAGTTGGAGACTGGACAGTTGGATAAACAGTTGAACCATTCAATGAAACCATCATATTACTTGGTTGAGGGTGATGGAATTTACAGGTGTTTCCAAATTTGCATTGGCCAGTTCTTAAATAATAGGCACATTCAGCCTCATTCTGCAGCGGCAAAAATACAAAAGAAAAAAATAAGAACATAAATTTCATCCATTCTAAGAAGAGAAGATACAACTAGAAAAGATCCATGCCCATTTCAAACATGTGACAGATACTTGCAGGCAATAGTGGTGGGCATGAAAGGCCCAAATACTTGGAAAAAATTCAATCAAAATTCTCAAGTAAGGAATAGGTCATGCAGCTGATGTGGACCTAACACGGATGGATACATGAATGTGCCAGAAACTACTTAACATACAAGAATGTGCCAGAACTGACTTATGAAGTCATACTTATATGAGTAAAAGGAAACTATCTTATTTACCGGGCGAAGTGGATAGCCTAAAATATTTAAGGCAACTCTTCCAGCAACCCCAGCCTTGTCTCTAGGATGATGAAACTTGCACGTGGCTCCAAACTTGCAAGTTCCTGTCTTCAGGTAGTACTGTAGAACAAATCAAAGCAGAATATTAGTTAGTGAAACCATACAAGAGAAATTGAATATATAATCCATTTTAGAGCCACAAAACTCATATGGAAAGGCAAATATTGCAAACAAAACTTAAAGAAATAGTATGAAGCATCAACTATCTGACCAAACTGAGATTTGGAGTACAACTGGTTTCCTATATGAAACTGATTGAAAAACAAGCCCACATTCTCCAATGACATGATTATTGACATAAAGCAAGCTGATTGTCTATAAGATGATCACCAATAAAAAACAATCCACATATAATTTCAAATGAAGTAATGGGCCAAATAGAGGAAGAGCAATATACAAGGGAAGAGAATTCTTTATTGTATATGTTTCAGCCATTAAAATTATAGATTTCAATTAGCCTTAACAGATAATCTCACTAAATGTCCAACATCTAGTAGGCAAACTACTTATCTTTTTAAACCTTCCAGAAGGCATTAAACACAAGTTCATCATGTCTTTCCAGAAAATTATATACAAAATGGAAGAAAAACAATATTATATTAAGCTCTGTCTTCATCAAAGGCAACTTATCGATGCAGAATAATATAATCACAAACTAATCAATATGAGTAAATTTGTCAATAAAAAATAATCAAGAAATTCAATATCTGTGCAGTTGGATTAGTAATCACAACCACACTAATGGACTAAACAGTCCAAATAATGAATCCGTGAAGCACAGAAGCACAACAACTACGCAATCAGAAATATATCAACATCAACTTGAGTTTCCAATTGTAAAATAACATTAACCAATCAACTCAACAACCAGGAAGTTCTGGTACTATATTGAAAGGAACTGAACCCAGAACTCATACTAACTCAAGGAACGAAGGCAGGACTCGAAAATAGAGTTCCTGACCAAGAGAGCTGAACTGTACTTCGGTCTGGTAAATTACTGCCAAATGGCTCTTAATCATTCTCAATCTGGCACTTAATCATTCTCAATCGGCACTTAGGTTTTGACCTAAAGTGCTGATCAAACCATCCTTAGCCCTTTGCCTCCATCCTTCTACGACAGCTCCTTGAAGAGCAAAAGCACTCATTGAAAGCTGGCAACTTCAGTTAGAAGCCTAGTGGAGGGATTATCTCATTTATTAAGTCAAATAAATAGAGTTAGTTTTTGGATAAAATAGAGCTGTTAGTTGAGTTAGTTCGTCAAATCCTAGCATGTTAATCATATTAAGCACATGTTGAATTGCTATAAGCACAGGAGAACCAATCCTATGGAGACAAGCGGACCAATGAGATGAGGGTTGTTAAGGTCCTATAAATAGATGATTGTAATCACACTTCCATTCATGGAATGAAATTTCCATATTGTGTTTCTTAGACTTGATTGTCATAACTTGGAGGAAGAGACTCCCTTTCAAGAGGTCTCACTTGGAGAAGATGACTCTCTCAAAGAAGTCAAACCATTCCATTCACTCATCCATTTCTTCATACAACCTCATTCTCTATTCCAATTCCATAGTCTTTACCATAACCCTTGTCGCACGATCTCAAAGCTAGAATATTTCTCCTTCCACAACCACTCTCAAATCCTCCATACACTTGCTTTCCTAGCCTCACCCAAACATACCCTTGCCTAAACACCTCATCCAAGATCTCGCATCAACAAGAATCCACTTCTGCTCTCACCCATCTTTACATACCTGAATCCTAAATCCTTATCAACTCTAGTTTCTGCTTTTTTCGATCAAGATCCTAATTGAATTCCCTTAAGAACACCCAAAGCAGTATTATGTTTTTAACATATTATAAAAATAAAAAATAAATTCTCTTCAGCAACAAAAGACAAAGTTATGAAGAAATAACCAGTGATTACAAGCACGTCATCTATAAGAGTAACAAATCCATTATGTTTATAGAAAGCATGCAGTGTGCCTTAAAATAATCCACTTTGACTTATATAGGGTATGTACTGGTGTGTTGCTTATAAAAACAAGAAAACAGTATGCACTAGTCTGACTAGCAATCACATTTCAATATTAAATATAATTGTTCATCAATTTGATGGTCTTTGAAATTCAAAACAGATATGTTTAAAAAAATAATCAATTTAAAGCCCCAATTCCCACCTCATTGCCACCATCTTTCCTTATTGACATGACAATGATCACGTTCACAAATTCATGTCAAAATCAGTGGGTAATCTCTAAAAAAATTGATGAAATATTATACACAAACATACATACATATATACACATTTCTGTATGTATAAATCGGGCCTTGCTCACATGAATGATATATTCTTTTGAAAATGATTTGAGTTACACAAAACCATAACTAGAACTGAACCTCTAACCAATCACAAGCTCTGAAAAACCTTTGCTCTGACACAATGATGTAAGCTTCCAGAGTTATTCTCACATCTTCAATCTGTCACTCAATTATTGGAATTTTTTGGGTGTTGGCAAATGCATCTAGCTGTTAAAAAACAGAATTTGAGGGTATGATTCGATATCTAGAAAAGCACATTGATTCATAATTATTGTCTCACATCAGTTATTGCTTTACAGGTCAACTACCTCTACAAAAATACTTTCTACTAAAGCATATTGTTATCTCTCTCTTCTTCCCCTAATAAGCACTTTCTATTGGTAAAGTCTCTTGGCTCATACCAAAGAATTACAATTGAGTCCTTGTTTTCAATTTTCACCTACCAGCACGGAGGAAAGGGGGTGTTATGAATAGTGAGAGAGCTACCCTGCATCAGCCGCAGAGCCACTTAGACCAGGGAAGCCATGGTCCTCCCAATTTAAAGATTTCATAGCTCAAGCTAAGAAAATTATTACAATCGATCTACTTCGGGTAGGAAAGAAAAAAATATATACATATTCACAGACTATGAATTCAGCACAAGTATTTGATATATAATATATATATGTGTGTGCGCACGCAAGCGAGGGCATTTGAAGCCATTATAAAAAAAATAAATAAAAAATTATATTTTGTGATGAATAAGCACCAACAAGCCTTAAACACAACTCAGTGTTAATGAATAAAGGTATGCATTAGAAATATTTCAGCAAATTAATATATAATACAGTTGAATATAATATTGAAGTTCCAGAAGATGTCACTGAATAGACATTATTATGACCACAATAATTTTGTAGTCCAGAAATATTTCTCCTCCCTCAAGAGGTAAGGATATTGGAGTTCAATCCATAATGTTTACAGGGTTAACCAAAACTCCCCTCCCCTGAAGTCCACAAAAAATAAGAATTTCCTGCCCAACCAGCAACCACTGCCCCTGCTGCATCGCTTAGTCTTTGAAGCCATCATGTTTGACCAATAACTCAACTATTCACCCTTGAAATTTGATGCTGGAGGAAAACAACCTCATTTTTCCAACCAAACTAATGCTAGGATCCTCCATTTGTGCTCCATTCCAACTTAATGGAATTTAATAGGATTCATCTTAAACCATATCTCTATAACACTACACTACAAAAAAAAAAAAAAAAAAGTCTTACCCAATACACACGGCTCCCATTTTGATAAGGTCTAGGAGAGGTAGTTGGTAAGCAATCTTATCACTACTCTACAAATGTACTAAATTTTGATTTCCTTTGTAACACTTATAGTCAAGAATCAAGATTACTCTCTCTATCCAATTGCTCAAAATCTCCCCTAACAACCAATCTCTCTCTCTCTCTCTTCTTCTTCCATTTTTATTTTATGTTTATGAATAGAAAAAGATTTTATTTTTGATAGTTCACTAATTTGGGGTGGACAGATTTGAACCTTAAATATTTATGTTAGAAACACCAAGAGGTGCTAATTAAGTTATAAGACTTTTGGCAGTAAATAAAAATTTTATTCAAGATAAAGGTTACAAAGAAGGGGGCCTGCAAGCTTCCTCCCTATGGGCATCACCCAAATACAGAGGGAAGCTACCCAAATCAAAATACAAAGTCACTTTTCAAGGACCATTTAGCAAGAACATGGGCTGCAGCATTTTCTTCTTTAGCAACCCAGCAAAAGGAAGGATATCCCAACCAAACTCAGTTCTCAACCTCAACCAACACCTCCATTCTCTAGATATCCCAACAAAAGTCTCAATCTTATTTCCTTCTAGGGAAGATCTCAATTTTACTTTTATTTTTTTCATTTTAAAATACATGCTACACTAATATTTGGGACCCGGATTTTTGTTCATGAATTCATGGTAGATATTTCAAAACAATACATCATCTTTTGCACTAGGGTAAAAAGAAGAGTAGTAGAAAAAGAGAAAACCAAGTCCTTTTAAACGTATTCAAAAAATCTAATTACAGTTTGCAATAGAAGAATTTCTCAAACTCGAAACTTACCAAGCATTTCTAAACAAGTACATGAATATAAAGTTTGCATAAAATATTTAACAAAACCAAAACATAAGACTTCATAAAATTTTCAATCAGAACAATGAATTCTTATAATTAAAACCTATCCATTCCTTATGAATATTCCACTAAAAAATCACAATTTTATCACGTTTCATCTGTTATAAAATAATTAGTTGATATTAACTATAATAGTCATAAATACACTATCAAATTACAGAGATAGATAAAATGCATAAGTTGGCAGAAATTATTGTAATTACTATGACAATTTGATTCTCTAAATTTCCAATCAACCACTTATAACAAGCTAGGCTTTTTTTTTCTGCATTATATTATCTATATTTTTACACATATGATGTGTGATAGAAAGGTGGCCTTGTCTAAAAGTCAAAATCTAAAAAAATTTATGCTATAGAATCAGCTTAGCAAGAATGTAGCTTGATGTATTGACAACAACAGTACTGGTATATCTATACTAGAAGGAATAAAAATGATCCAAATATGAGATATATGGACTGTAGTCATATCGAAGGAACTATAAACTTTAAATTCCATTGAGAAGATTCTTCCAAAGCAACACTAGCTAGGCATTAGATATCCATTTTCCTAATTCTTTTTTCCCCTTTCTGGAACTCAATGAGATGGGGTGTAAATAACTTAGAACCAGCTTCATGTTAGTCATGTTGGAAGTAGCATACAAGTAACTTGGGCAATCAATAGCACCTTTGAACGACAAGGTAATTATGTAGGCACTTGTTAAGCTACATCAACTCTTCAATCTTAATTAGTTTTCCAATTCCAATGTCAGCTAAAATGCTCCATGCTAACCCAACTCTCTAAAATCTCCACATGGTCAGGTAAGTTACGTAGTTTCATGTACTGTTGACCTTTGAATCTAAATATATTACTGCTTGATTTGAAGCTGATCCAAGCATCTTGTAAACCAAATGATTCAGGTAATTAATGGCATGGAAACATCTTCCAGTTCTCAACTGTATGATAAGAGTGCATGAAAAGAACTGGGTTTCTAAAACCATAAAAAGAGAATGAGATATTAATAATTAACAAGCTATTAGAACCCTCAAAATGAAATAGAATCTAATAGGTTACTCACTACTTGTCTTCAAAGGCATTGATTGGTGGAAAAGTTTATTGTGTAAAATACTTCAACTCCCCTGAATTTCATCGAAAATACAAGAATGTCCCTTGTATTTCTAGAAATTACACAGACATGTCCTTTGTTTCATATATGGTGTACACCTCAATCCTATATATTAATAATATGAACAGAAACTATTAATAAACTTATGCACCTTAACGTCCAGCTACTTTTGTCATAACTCTACAATAAACAATATCACCATTCTCTCTTACCAGTATTTTTCATATTCTTGTTTTCCACATATTGGGAAATGCTAGTATGTATGGTCCACTTGTTTAAAAGAGCCAAACTCAGAAAGGGTGATTCTGTTTGTGTGATACATTTGTCTGTTAAACCTTCTCGTTTTTTTTTTTTTTGATAAGTAATAAGATTTATCGATATCAAAAAAGGGACGCCCTAGTAAACAGGAAGTGTATAGAGATGAGATCAAATAATCAAGTATAAAAATTACAAAAATCTAGAAAATCAAGAAAGGAAGAGTAAGATTGGTTTCGCAAAGCAGACAGCCAATCTACTAAGGTTCTAAAGAAAAATAACTTGAGGTCTGAAATAGATCTATTATTATCTTCAAAGCACCTACTACTTCTTTCCCTCCAAAGACACCACATGAGACAATGGGGAACGATTATCCATATATGATTGTTCCAATGATGACCAAACCGCCCTTGCCAACAAGCTAGGAGCCCCACAACTGACTTTGGCATAACCCAACTTACTCCAAATAAGCCCAAAACCATAGACCACAAGTCCATGGCAACCAGACAACAAAGGAAAAGATGGTCAACTGATTCACTATTACACTTGCACATGTAACACCAATCCAATATCCAAACCTTCCTTTTTCTTAAATTATCAATTGTCATACATTTCCCCCAAGCTGCAGTCCTAACAAAGAAAGCCACTCAAGAGGGGATCTTCTTCTTCCATATGCTTTTCCAAGGAAAACATAAACCATTAGAGCCTACTAGCAGACAATAATAAGCATTAACCATAAAGCCCTTAGTTCTATCTGGTTTCTAGCTCATTTTATCCTCCCCAATTCCCTTTACAGAAATTCCATGTATGGTATACATGAAGCTCAACATAGCCTCCAATTACCAATTATGAACAGCCCTAATGAAACTTACATCCCAATGAAGAACTCCATTTGTAAACTTCATAAGCTCAGCTGCACTTGCCTCCTTATCACAACAAAATCTAAATAATTCAGGATAGCTGGCAGCAAGAGGTGTCTCCCCACACCATCGGTCTCACCAAAACTTCACTCTTGACCCATCACGTATTTCATACACAATATAACGTGCCAAAGAAGTCCATCGCCGACTGATATATTTCCACAGACTAACACCATAAGGACCAGCAACTAAACCTGTACACCAACCACCCCATACACATCCATATTTCACCTCTACCACTTGCTGCCAAAGAGCATCCTCTACCACTAGTCTTAATTGTTAAAGCAACTAAACTAAAAGCTTAACCTAATATGTAGAGAGGCCCAACAAGAACATATACCATAGTCAAGCACTAACACAAGCAATGTGAGATTTATTTGACACCCTCTCTCATATCTAGGGTCAATATATTTAAGAATCGAGACAAACAGGCCTGATGAACCAATAGACACTAAAAAAAAGGCACACAAGCATGGCATGTGGAGTCCAAGAAAAAAAAAATTGGGCTCTAAAACTGAAGCTAGTAAGTACATATACCAACAATCAAGCACAAATTGAATCGCTGTAAGACTTTCTCAACATTAACATTGAAGGCTTCTCTAACAAAAATTGGATTTAGGGGACCATTTGAATAGGTGTTCTCAAAATAGAAGGAATTTAGGGGACCATCAAATAGATGAGTAATTCATGAGTCATGAAAATCCTATGAGAATGATTTTCTGATACTCAAGCTTCTATGTATAGTGCAAACAGCCAAGCATTTCAAGAGCAGACGGAGAATATTGAAAATAGTATCATTTTTACTGGACATTCGGCAACTGAATAAAATTTATAGCCAATTTGGATGTATTTTATTTTCCCTAAAAACTAAGGAAAACTTATAGAATTTATTGAACAAGCTGGGCATGACAAATGTCTATACCCCAGCTTGGAAAATTGCTAAGAAATGAAATGTACAGTAGCACAGTTTCTAAGTACAGAAGTAGAGGAGCCAGCCCAATCAAGAGGGTTAATGCTCAAAAATTTTAACAAGGTTGACCTCTATCAAATTTCTAATGTTTCTTGCCAAGAATGTATTGCTCAAATATACAGCCAGGCCAAATTTGAAAGTTAATGTTATGAGGAAGTGGGTTATTTCATGCCAGTTGTAATATGTAGTGCATACATTTAAACAAGCAATAATGCCAATTATATGGGAATACATGCCTGACATTCTGGTTGTCCTATTCTTTCTGGGAACTCCCCCTTCATCCGTGCAGTGGCAATAGCCTAGTATAAAACAAAATATAGTAAGTTAAGTTCCCATATACGAAAATTATGTCTAGGTAAATATTAGAACATAAGACTCAAATACTTTTCGAGGGATTGATTCAACAACAACATATAACTCTACATTTATTATACTAGCTGAACAGGAAAGAATATGAGATATACTAAAGTCCAGAGGATACTGAGTATTTTTTGTATGATTCAACATATAAAGAAATGTGTTCTTAAGGCTCAAAGTCAGCATCTAATCAACCTGGTTTGAGTATTTGTAGGAAGGATGACATGCATATGCATATAAAATTATGTTTGTTCCATTCCTACCCCTCCAGGTTTGTACATGCTAGAAATCTAATCAAACAATACTTACAATCAATAATGAAAAAAGGAAACTAAATAGTAGGTTACTGAGAGTATAGACTGTCCTATCAAAATTTAGAGCCAGGCAAGAGAGAATTATAAAGCTAATTTTACTTGAGTCGAGTCAACTTAAGAGGAAAGTCCATGGTTTAGAAAAAATATAATAATAGAGAAAAAAAATTTAATGACGTGGAACCTCACCGATAATAAGAGATAAAAAATAATAGAACAAAGAATGCAATGGTTTCTATGTCTACGGCTCTATGCACTTCAACTAGCTTAATAAATCAAAGATGACAGCTAAAAAAGGCTTCAAAATCAATTCATCTAAGAATCTCATAACATCGCATCAATATTCTCTCACTCAGATAAATTTGAGTTGATAAGAATTTGTAAAATTATGCAAAAGCTCATACCAGCTTCCTGTTAGGAGGATGATTAAATCTACATGTTGCCCCAAATCTACAGAGGCCAGTCCTTATGTAATAAGAACAATCTGGCTCTCCAGGACGCTCAGGATATGACCCAGATTCCATTGTTTCACTTGATCTCAAGTTCATTTGCCACATTGCATCTGAAATAACATTAGCTGAATAAGTCCATACACATATCTTTTGAAAATTCCTCAAACAAAAAGGTAGTGAAAACTTATTTAAGAACATTCTTTCATCCAAAATCAAATTCTTGCAATCTCCAAACCTTTATTTTGCATTTTTGACTACCTTCCCCCATCAGGACCCCCCCCCCCCCTAAATTAGAAGAATATTAGCTGGAAAAGTAGGCAAGAAGTCTTCTTTTCTACCTTTCCCATTTGAATCTACTCCCAAGAAAAATAAAAACAAATAAAGATAAATATCCTGTTCCCATCTTTTCCATTTTCATACCCATCCCTCCTGCGATATGGATTAAATCTCTATGTGCCCCTTGTAAAAAAGGGAAGAAGTACCACTTGGCTATAGAAAGAAGAGATTATTTAATATGAGAGAGATAGAGAGAGGGAAAAAAGAAAAAGAGTATACAGAACACTACCAGATCAAATAGATGCTTCATTCAATTGTAAAGAAAATGATGACAAAGGAAACAATCTTATCTATTACAACAAAAGGCTTCAACAATTACAACTAAACAAAGGCAAATGCACAACCATTGGGCTTAACTAACATTAACTTGTCATTTTCTTATCACACCAACAATGTAAATTAAAATATTCAAAGTTCCAAGTCTCTGTTTCCTGGGACTCGCATTTAATAAAGCTATAGTGTAATCATGATTTCACAATACACTTGAATGTTACTTAAATTAAGTGAAATGGAAGCTTTTTATTTATTTATGTTTTTACTGAATTAAGTGACAAGCAAGATAACTAAATCCTTAGTAAAATATATAATTAAGAAAAATTTCTTACCATTTCAAGCTCAAATTTAAAAGGGCAGGTGTTTGTGGGAGAAATGACCAACTTAGACCACTTGAACATTTAAAATGGTACAAAAAACCTTATTGATCAACAACTGAAAAAACAATACTAATACGACAAAGAAAGCAAAACCAATTTTAAAATAAAATAAAATAAAAACAATTTACACATTGCTTATCCTTGATTTCTATTGCAACTGCATGAACAAGAAAATAATAAATTTCCGGTAATTGTACATGATTTTTTACATCAAAGGACACTTTAAGTTTTAAGTCATATCAATCAAGAAGAAGAAATCCCAATACTGATCAATCCCAAATTTACCCCCACCCCCAAAAAAAAAAAAATTTGAAGACCATTAAAGGAAACAAAAAGACACAAAACCTCAGAATTTACTGAAATTAGTCTCTTCAATCATGGTCTGCTAACTTAATCTATAATCCTCACACAAAAATACTCAAATTTGAAAAATATAGAACAAATTACAAGAAATTTTACGTTTGAATCTTGAAAGGGGTGGAGATGACGTTTTAATACACCTTACAACATGAATCAAGCCCATCAACAAATTAAAATAGAAAATTACATTTCTTTGTGCACAGAATTCAAATGCAAAAAGAATGATGAACCTCAAAATTACTCAATTTTGAAAGGTATAAATCCAATCATCAGAAATTTAAGCTTGCTGTTAATCACAAAGGGGACAGAGACGACATGTTACCCGCTTTACAACAGGAATCAAACCCATCAACAATTAACACTATACAATCGCATTTCTTTGTGTACCCGAATTAGTAAACTTCCCTGAAAAAGAAAAAATTTTAACCCAATTGTATTTAAATAAAACGCAAAAAAATTGAAAATATAAGTCCAAAAGAAAACACAATCTATAATCCTTGCACAAAAATATGCTAATTTGTAATGTACAAAACAACATGTTTAGAAAAATTTAAGTTTTTAAATAAATCACAAAGGTGACAGAGAGGAGTGGACATTTTCACTTCAAAACATGAATCAAACCAATAAAATATTCACACTATAAAATTGCATTTCTTTTGTACCCGAATCAGAAAAAATAAATTAGAAAAAGGCAACCCAATTGCATTTAAATAAAAATAAAAATAATAAAGCACGACCAAACATAAATAAAAGGAAGGAAAACGAAGACAGAAACCAAAATTGAATCCCAGCCATAATGTGAAAAATAAATAAATAAAAGCAAAGAAAAAAAAATTAATTGAAATGAATTGCTTAAATAATGAATTGACAAAAAAGAGAGAGAGAAATAATGAACATTGATCGAAGCAGAAATCATTGAGGGCAAAACCGACAATTCACGTATGAGTCCTAACAGCCAAACAAACTTTTGTAATAAGCATTTCGAAAAACGCAAATGAATTTGCATTTTTCAGACAACAACAACAGAAAACAGAAAACAGAAAACAGAGGAAACATAAAACACAACAAAAACACAAAAAAAAAGAAGAAGAAAAAGTGTATGCAATAACTAATAGTAACTAATAAGTGCGTGTGTGTGTGTGTATACATACAGACCTGGGTTGGGTGAGAGCGAGGGAGGTTCAGTCACAGAGACAGCGGCGGCAGCCGCGGCAGCAGCAGCAGCCGCGGCAGCCGCAGCAGCAGCAGCAGCTCGGGACATCGGAATTCCGGCCTCGAATTCCATCTCTCCATCACGCCGGAACTCCCATTCCCTTTTCAAAAACAACCACTCACCACCACCACCACCACCAATCCCCCAACCGATCAAACAGAAACACTAATCACAATAACCTTCTATTTTTGTTTTCAAAGGCAGAGAGAGAGTTTTTAGAGAGAGAGAGAGAGAGAGAGAGAGAGAGAGAGAGAAAGAGAGAGTTTTTAGAGAGAGGGAGAGAGGGAGAAAGAAAAGCGTTCTCTTCTCCTCTCCACAAAAACATGAGAGGCTTTGCTTTCGTTTCCCTTTGCCTTTGCCTTTTGCTTGCTTTGCTTTTTCACCCGCGTTTCGCCAAATAATAATAATAAAACGGATGCATACTCTTTTCCACGCGCCAGAATGTGCTTACTTTCTTCACTCGCTTTATGTTTTTGACACGTGGCGGAATCTGTGACTTTTAGCTATTGGTCTTGACTATTGTGGTTTTTTTAATTTTTTTTAGCTTGACTTTGGATTTCGAAAATACTGATCGTGACACGTGGTCGATGCAGAAAGCAAGTGTAGAGAGTTTTAAATTGTTCGAGTGGGGGTGAAGAGGAACCGGATACCAGAAATTCGGACCGCTTAACATAACTTCTTTTACTATTTCCAGGTAGTTTTTTTATACAATCCAGTAACTACTGTTCCCTCTCTGTCTCTATCCTTTTTTCAATATATAATTAATTTTTTAATCAAATATTCTTTTCCTAAAATTTTTAGAGGATATCATAATTGTTAGAAAATTGAACTATTCTCTAGACATAACATAGTGTAGCATGGGATAACCTTATTTTCATTGGCTCTTTTTGTTTTAGAAAAAAATAAGTTGTTAAGCTAAACAAAATGATCTTATTCCTTTTGTTAAAAAAACCTTAAAAAATCCTTTTATCTCAAATTAATACACTTTATGCTAGAAGAGCATGCATTAATGCTTTAACATAAGGTGTTTAGTATTTGACACACTAAACACCAAAAAAATAAGTTACATAAAGTGTTTCAAATGCCAAAAGGTTTTAGTATTTTTTACTGTACTGTTCTACTAATAGAACGGTATGGACCCAAATGCTTAAACAAAAATTATTTTTTTAATCCTCTCTCTCTCTCTCTCTCTCTCTCTCTCCAACCTTTTACCACTTGTTGCCACCACCCATCATGCCTTCGCATGCCGCCACGCCCATTGCGCCTCCACATGTTGCCTCGCCATTGCAATTGGAGTTGTGGGATGATTTTGGCTGCTGTGGTGGTGAGTTGCAGATGGGTTTCAGATGTGATGGGTTAGGTGAACCCAAGGACGGAGCCACTTATTGGCTTTGGGGGACAATCCCCCCACCCCCCCCAAATTTTTTTTTTTTTTAAATATTAGTATATATGTCGTACCAATTTTAGCAAATTTTGTCCTATAAAATTATACTTTGTCCCCCTTAATAATACCATTGATTCCTTTAAAAGTGATGCTATAGCCACACACTTTTCTACAAATTTTTTACAAACTATTGAGATAGCAAATTTTATTGGTTCACATCTCGACCCACCATTTACATAACTTTTTTACTTATCAATAACCACTCACCACATCATCTATTTGTAAAAAAAAAAAAAAAAAAAAAAAAAAAAGGTTTTATAACTCTAGTAGTTTCCTCATTTTAAAGGCCATAAATAAATTTATAGATCTAAAATCTAAAACTAAATATACAAGCCCCCCAAAAATTAGCCCAACAACAAAAATTACCAATAGCTAAGCTAAAATAAATTAAGTCCATTAAATCAATTTCACCCAAAAACTTTTGCCATTATCTAGTAGCATACGCACGCTAAAAATAAATAAATAAAAACTTCAGTGACGTGGTTAAGTAGCAACAGAGCCACCGCACAAAACTAGCAAAGTAGAGCCCCCCCCCCCCCCCCCCCCAAACTCTAACTCTTGGCTCCGTCCTTGGGTGAACCAGATGGGTTTCAGTCTTTTTGATGGTTTCAAATAGGTTTTTCGTCTAGAGGTGGTGAGTTTTAGATGGGTTCTAGGTTTTTTTTTTTTTTTTTTTTTTTTTTTTTTTTTTTTTTTTTTTTTTCCCTCTGGTTGGTCCTCTAGTGGTGGTTATGGTGGTGGTTGTGATTGGTTTTAGTGGTGGTGGGTAGTTTCGTAGTGGTGACTTTCACAAAAAAAAAAAAAAAAAATTAGTGTTCATAACTTATGGAAAAATGGAGTGGAGGAAGATGAAGCTTTTTTTAAAACTTTTAAAAGAAAATATTTAATTTTGTGATAATTACTCTTTTCTCAACTTAACTTTGAAATAGTATTATGCGGTGTTGAACAAGAATATTTGAAATATATATATAAATATAAGAAAAGGTTTATTTCTAAACCAATTCGGAGGAAAATTAAAAATTCCTACAACCCACTATAGGGTTGTTTAAATGACAATTCATTAGTCGCGTGACTTTTTAAACAAGTCACTTGTTTAAATAATTCACATAAATGATCATATGAATCTCTACATAGTGGATTTGAGAAGATTCCTCCAAACCATTTTGGATTTTTTTTCCCTTTAATAATTCGATAATTACAATGAGAGAAGATGTCTTCATTGGCCAAAGTTCTTGGCAATTGGAAAAAAAATTTGTCCATAAATAAATAATAATAAAAAAGAAAAAAGAAAAAAGAAAAAAAGAAAAGAAAGAAAGATAACTATATGATAATATGAATTTTGTTCGTTATCTCATATTTGTGGACCCTTGATTATGAAGTTGTTTTGTAAAACCACTCGTGGGTATTAGGAATTTGGTGTAAATTCTGTTCATGAATTCAAATTTTAATACCATGTCTCTATCACCACCGCGCACCCTTGGTGCGGTAATCACTCCACAAATATAAGTACTTGTAGGGTGTGGGGGGCAAGGGCCAAGATTCAAGCCTCTAGGAGGGAGTTTCACATATATATACACTTAGATTAGGTTAGAGTAGAAATTCTATCTTGTATCAACAAAAAAAAAAAAAAAATTTCCATGTCTCTATCTGTTGGAGATAGGTTTTAGACTTTAGATTGAGAAAATCAAAGAGAATGCAAAAGTTAAGTACCAATTTATTGACTTGTAATTAATTTAACTAGAAATGGAAAGAAAAAAAAATAGAGAAAAAAAAAAATCAAGCAAAATAAAAAGGTTATCCGAAATGGGTGGCTACAGAACCTCTTGCACTCTGATGAAAGTAATAGGCAGATTTAGAAAATCACTATCTTTCAACCTATGTGCTTATAATGAAAGTTACTCCTTTGATTTAATCCAATAGTTGATAGATATTGACTTCATTTTGGTGAATTGGATTCAAGATATGAAAGGTCCCACCAGTTTACCAGATCTACAATATCACGATAGATCTCTACATCTACCAATTTTTCACAATTTAATAAATAAAAATAAATTTAAAAAAAAAACAAAAAAAAAAACACTTAGAGCACCAACAATGGTGGAAATTGCTAAAATGCAATTTTAGCACAACAAATACTAAAAAACAAGCTACAATAGTGGTGGTATATCTAAATTTTTTTGCAAATGGTGAACAGTAAACTGTTATCTTTTTCAAGCTCATTGTAGCTCCAAAGAGAAGAAAAAAAAAACTATTGCTTATTTGGTGGTTGTGAGTGGTAAAGAGACAAAAATGGAGAGAGATAAAGAAACAAAGAATAAAGTAAGAATAAAAAATATATAAAAAGGCGAAAATATACTTTTGATCTCTACATTTTGGGCCGATTCCTATTTTGATCCCTATTTTGATTTTGCTATTATTCCGGTCCTTGAAAACAAAAAATCATTTCCATTTTGGTCCTTCCCGTCAACCTACTAACAAAAAATTCCTACATGATAGACAGAGTGCATAGGCGGCAAACATTAAGGTGGTTATTAAAATAATATTTTTTAAAAATAATTTGCCATTTAAAAACACATAAGCATATTAATAAATAAAAAAGCCATGTAAGAAAAATAAAAAATAAACCTAAAATCTAATAAATTAAAATTATTAAATTAAAAATTTTTTTTTCATTAAAACCTTAGGCTTGACATTGAATTTTTTTCATCTTCTGATAAACGTAGAAAAGCCGAAGGGCCCGATTGGCGTCAAAGTGGAATCAGATAAGGATTTCGAACTATTTTTTAGTAGGGGGTTTGTTTTGGGAGATCATGAGTTCGGGCAGTTGATCGGCGGAGCGAAAATGGTTAGAGTGGTTGAGGCAATAGACAAAGGCATTGTAGGAAGTGAAAGTGTGGTGGAAACCTTTTTATTTGGAGGCCTAGTGGAAGAACTTAGAGGTGAGATTTGGGTCGGGTTGGGACTTGAGGACTTCAGTGACGAGGTCTGGAGTGATGTGGAGGAGTTTGTTGAGGTCGAAGACGAGGTCTAGAATGGTGTGGCTGTCTTGTTGTGAAGCCCAGATCGATGGTTGTACTATGTTGTTGTGAAGCCCAGATTGGTGGTTGTGCTGTGTTGTTGTGAAACCTAGATCGATGGTGGTGGTGGTCAATCCCCACAGCGAAGCCTCAAGTAGTGGCTCTCAAACCTTTCTCTACCTCACCCTCGCTCTATTCCTCTCTCAAGTTCGATCCCACCTTTGATAGGCAGTTGTTTGGGTGATTTGGGTTATGGGTTTGCCATCGGCTCCACCACAACACCACCACCATGACGAAGCCACATCTCTACCTCTCCTCAATTCTACTATCTTGAGAATTTTGATGGGTATTTGGAAAAGAGATGGTTTTGGATCTGCACTCACTTTGATCTAGGTTCATTTAGATCTTGTTGTCTATTGGTGGGTCTAAGGTTGATTTGGAAGTTTTTAGCTTATGATTTTTGTGGATTTGATGATAAGGCTTTGCTGGTTGATGGGAAATTGATGAAGGAGTTTGTTTGATTGAAATTCTGTGTATTTGGTTGGAAATTTATGTTATGAGAAATATTGTATTAGGATAATAATTTGGGTTGAATGTATAATTGATTTTTGTGGAAGAATTTGGGTACAAATTTTGGAATATTATGGGTTTCTATTATTTTGTTCTTGTGATTGAATATTCTGGGTTTGTCGTTCTTATGTGTTCATGATCAAGATGAACACAGATCTCAATTAATGAGTTTTTTGGTTTTTAACTTTGTTTTTATCTTTTTTATTTGATTAAAATTGATAAATTATTTTTTATTAAATTTAGAAACTTATGTGGAGTTGAACTTGTCATTTATTTAAAGCCAAATAATTTTTTTTTAAATATTATTTTATTGGCCACATCAGCATCTAACATGCCGTCTATGCACTCCGTCTGCCACGTAGGAGTTTCTTATTTGTGGGTTGACAACAATGACCAAAATAGAAATGATTTTTTGGTTTTAGGGACTGGAATAGTAGCAAAATCAGAATAAGAACCAAAATAAGAATTGACCCAAAATGTAGGAACCATAAATGTATTTTCACCAAAGAAGAATAATGAGAATATTTAAATAAAGTGGTAAAAAGAAAAATAGAATTATTGATATTGGGTGTATTGTATAGTGTGGTGTTAAAATAGTTAAAATAGATAAAATAGTTTTCTGAAAACCACCAATACGAATGTATCAGTCTCCTCAAATGTTTAGATAAACTACCCAAAAAATTCAACTTTTTCTAGTTTAGCTCTCTATGTTTTTTTAGGCACAAACAACAAACTCAATACTCTAATTACCATCACAATGTTGCTACTGCAATTTAAATATATATATATATATATAAATAAAAAATAAAAACTTTATGATTGGTTACTAAATAAATAAAACAAAATATGTGGTATTGTTTTTTTTTTTTTTTTTTTGAAAATACTAAGTGTAAGGGTGGGTTTTGGTTCCTAAGCCCAAAAGATCAAAGGATCTAGGCCCAAAGAGCCCAATACAATGAATTTATAGAGAGTGTGTTAGAAAACTAGGCTCTAATGAGTTGGGTAACACTTATAACGAATCCAGATCATAATAAAGTAAAGATAGACTGGTTTTATCTAAAGAAAATCGTCCTCGGCACAATCTGAGGAGATCAGTTTTTGTATATATTTCTTAAATTTGATTACAAATACAGTTCTTGTTGCTACAGTGTTTTTCTCTTAATTCTCTGATCCCCCTCCCCTTAGGGTCTTCTCTTTGTTTTATACTATCTTCCCTCTTCCATCTCTACCCTCCACGTGTAGATTAGATTGTTGGTATTGATCCTTGTCCCATCAGCACCTTCTTGAAATCTTTGGGGAGTAGTTGTAAGGCTGAAAATTACTGTTCAAGTATCACTTCCTCATTAATGTGGTCAGAGAGTTAGCTACAGAGTATTCAGTGCGGTGCAGCAGCTTTCTCTTAGATATTATATGGCTTTCCTCTGTCCTATGCTTCCAGGATGCTTATCCTTATTAACAAAGCCTTCTGGAACGTTGCCTTGGATGGAAGACCACACCTTCGGACCTCGACTTTGCTCAACTGAGGATGCATTCATCCTCAGACCACCTTCTTGGACACTTATGACTAAACCTCACCTCTTCGTTCACTAACACGGACTCCCATAACAGTGTTTTACTCGTCCTCGGATTACTTAATGTCCTCGAATTGGGCCCCCGGCCCAATATATACATAGATACATACTACTAGGCCTATCACCCCTACAATAGCCCCTCGAAATTCTCCTCTCTGGCTCTTCAGGAAGAAAGGAGGATTTCAATGTCACTACAATTGCCTTGCTCTTATCATGCATCATCTCTACCTGTGCGGGTACCTTTTTAACTACCCAACGCACGCTCCTAATGCTTTGGCATCCGAGACATGCCTTCATTAAATTTCTGCGACTTCATGTTCCCCACGTTCTACGGTGTGATGCGGATCCAACGGCTAAGGATTCCATTGGAACTCAGGCGGGAATTTTCCCGCTCGTCTCTCTCTTTCTCATATAAATATCGCTTGAATGCTCCACTCACTCCACTTTTGCACTCATTCACTTCACTTGCGCACTTATTCAATTCACTCGTGCCCTCACAAATATCAAGAGCTAGTCCGAGGAGAGTTTTCTTCTCTGCGTAAGTCTTTTTAAACGTCTCCATTTACTTTTCCTTCTACTTTTCTTTTCTTCATGTCCTTTCCTCCTTGGCCTTCCTAGTTTGCCTTCATCTTCTTCTCTTCTTCATCTATCTTTGAAAAAAATGGATAGATTTGCTTATTTGGTAGACTTCGTGGAGGGTATAGATAGCTTCAAAGCTCAATATAGAATCCCGCCAAGAGTCTCCATTAGGTACTGTAAAAAAGGGGATTAGCACACCAATAGGCAGGAAGGAGAAGTGGTAATCCTAATGATTGCCTTTATTAAGGGAGAGATGAGAATCCCTATGGGCACAATCACTAGGGACTACCTTAGGGTTTAGAGATTAGCTCCCACCCAATGTGCCCCAAATATGTTTAGGATTTTGGGTAGTGTAGATGCCTTTAATGAGAAAATGGGCCTAAACCTTACCCACCATGATGTCAATTGGGTCTATAACCTTTACCACCTAAAAGGGTAGGGATACTACCTTAAAACTAGGTACCCCGAGATTAGGCTCATTTCATGCCTCCTTGACTCTAACAAAGGCATGAACAAAGATTTCCTGATCGTTTCAGGAGAGTGGCATGATGGCCTCCCGTGCCGGACAAGAGAGGGGCAACTAGGTGGGGTTTTAGGTTTAGGTTGATTACTTCAAAGTCACCCTGTTTTCCTTTTGACATGCTCTGTACCTATTTTTCTCTGTTTGTGTTAGTAGTTGATTTTTCCTTTGATTTGTGTTATTTCCTTTTCTGATAGTGTTTTTTGTTTGTTTTCTCAATGGTTTTGCAGATAAACACGCCACTATTCCAAATTTCAGTCTTGTCAACCAGCCAAGCTTAGACAAGATACTTAAAGACGAAATTTTTGTCCATAGTGACGACCAGTTACGAGCAGCACACTTAATCCTCAACTACGTCCCACTCTCATCAAATTTCCAGGCGCTAAAGTGCGTGATCAAGGCAAAGGACTCGCGCCTGCAGCTGATCAACATCGTCGTGCTTGGCTTTCCCAACCCAGGTCTAGAACCACAAGGTGTGCTGAAAGTAGAACCAATCTTTTAGTGCAAGGCCGAGGACGAAGCAACCCCTTTTCAGCTAACTGTCAAAGAGGAAGAAGAAGAAAAAGAAGAAGAAGACAAAGGAAAAGTAGTTGAAGTGCTTGACTCTGAGGACGATTTCGAGGTCTTTAACCGACTTGAATCCCTAAAGGGTCCTGCCAGTGACTTCAGCCATTTGCCTTCAGCCCAAGTAAGCCTAACGCAAGGAGATCCCTCCATTCCAGAAGCCATGGGGATACAACGCAAGCCTAGGACTGCTCTTTTAGAGGTTATGGAGTCCCAAGTTGGGGGCAAGATGCAAGAGAATACCACTCAAGCCAAGCTTCCTCCCCCTCCGCCCACTCAACCTCTCCGACCTGACCCTGCTAACCACAAAAGGAAGAGGGATCAGAATAGCCATGATGTGGCGGAAGGAGGGAAGGACCCCTTATCTAAGGAGGCCGAGCCCTAGAAGGGAGCTTAAAAGGCTAGGGTAACACAGACTCTGGTGGATAGGAGGGGTGGTTCCCAAGTTGGGACCTCTACTTGGACTCTTGCCCTCATACTAGATGGGGCGCCCTTGCCTGCTGATGCCTCAATCAGAAACATTCAGCAAAGGAGGGCAGGATACATAGCAGATGCTGTGGAGTAGGCTCTATTACTGCCAGAAGACATGGCCGACCTAAGGTCGATAAGGAAGCACGAGGTGTTCCTCAGCTTGAAGAGGGACCTCGCTCTGGTTAGTTCTCTAACTACTCTCTCTCTCTCTCTCCTTTTTTTTATATTCATACTTATCTTTTTTTTTTCTCTAACCTTCATATATATATATATATATATATATATATATATTTGAAAGGCTGTCCAATCCCACACATGGCCGAGGAAATAGTAAACACCTCACATTGAATGATGAAGGATGAGGAAGCCCAGTGCATAGTTGCCGTGAAGGCCTTTAAGGTGGTGGACAAGAAGTCTCAAGAGCTAACTACCAAGCTGACCAAGGCTGAAAGGGACAGGAAAAGTGCTGAGGCAACCTTGGATAGGGCAGAGAAGCAGGTTGAAGCCCAGCGCAAGCAGCTCCGCCAAGCCAAGGCCGATCTCACCGCCGCCAGAGATCAAATAAAAGCTCTATCAAAGAAACTGGAGGAGGCCAAGAAGGCCAAGGATCAAGCGGAGCAAGATGGGTATGAAGTGGGAGTGGCAGAAACTAAAGAAGCCCTTAGGGTTGAGGTCTCGGAGGTGCGTAGGTACTACTGCCTCCAAGTGTGGAACAAGGCCCTCAACCAAGATGGGGTTGAGGCCTCCTCTACCTTTAGGAGAGCAGAAAGTGCATACTACCCTCTAGCCATTCGTGCTTCAGGCTCCTCGGGCTCTAAGGCTGACACTGCCTCCAAGGAGGCAGATGCTGGTAAGGAGAGCCCAACTAAAGCTCTTCCTTCAGTCCAAAGCCCATCCAAGGAGGCAAAGCTGCCTGAGGTTGTTGAGAAGCCAGCCGAGGTGACCAAGGAAGTGGCCTATGATGCCATCCAGCCCCCAGCTGCCCCTATGGACCAATCCAAGGAAAATGAGGTCTCCCACAACATGGAGATTGTTCTAGTAACTCTCCCTATTCCTACCAAGGAGGACCTCAAGGGTAAGGGTCCAACATCCTCCACGACAGCCTCCACCTAGCCTGGTAAGACTCAGAAAGACAAGCTCGTGATAAAAATGAAGGCCTGAGTTGTCTTGTCTTTTCTTACTTCTTCTTTTTTCTTTTTCTTTTTTCTTTTTTTAATGTTATTTCTGTTTCCAAGGTTTGTAATCAGCCTAACCTTTTGTAACTAATCTGCCTTTTTCTAAGGCTTAAATTAATGAAAATTATGAACATTTTCTTTACTCTTGTGATACTCAAATAAGTTTTTTTTTTTTTTTTTTTTTAATTTAACACTTAACCAATACGAAAATGAGACACAATTCACTTAGCTATCTGTGTAAATGATAATGTGTTTAAAATCTCAACGAAGTGTATCTTTTACTCCAAAAACATACACAATGGTAGAGTATCCAGACATGTTTGACTTCACTTAATCCTTACTTATTAGTAAGTCCAAAGGACTGGAGGGACAATCAATTCTCAAAAAGATAATAGATATACTTGATATACTTACAAATGCTTTAAGTGATGCCCATGAATGTCCATTTGCTCACGTTACTACGATGAAGGTCTCTTACATTCATCATGGCTGATTCTATTTGATACTTAAACAAATAACAAGAAGTATTAATTTACCCAAAGTATGTGGTCCGAGGAGTCAGACATGACTAAGGTTCTGTTTAACACTTAGAAGAATGAGATGAAGTATTAATTTACCCAAAGCATGTGGTCCGAGGAGCCAGACATGATTAAGGTTCTGTTTAACACTTAGAAAAAATGAGGTGAAGTATTAATTTATCCAAAGCATGTGGTCTGAGGAGTCAGGCATGACTAAAGTTCTGTTTAACACTTAGAAAAATAAGGTGAAGTATTAATTTACCCAAAGCATGTGGTCCGAGGAGTCAAGCATGACTAAAGTTCTGTTTAACAATTAGAAAAATGAGATGAAATATCAATTTACCTAAGGTATGTGGTCCGAGGAGCCGGACATGACCAAGGTTCTGTTTGATATTCAAATATATAATAAAGAGTATTAATTTACCCAAGGTATGTGGCCTGAGGAATTAGGCATGATCAAGGTTCTGTTTAATACTTAAGTAAATAAGAAGTATAACACATAATATAATAAACAAAAATATGGCAGAAGAAACTTTCATTAATAATAATACCTTCGTAGGTTATTTACATTTCAAGGACGTGGTACAACATTTTCATCCAGATCTTTAAGATAATATGCACCTATTTCAGCCACCGAAGTGATGCGATATGGTCCTTCCCAGTTGGGCCCTAACTTCCCCCATGCTGGATTCTTTACAGTGCCCAGAACTTTTCTCAATACCAAGACTCTAGGCGCTAATGGCCTTAACCTCACGTTGGCATCGTATCCTTGCTTGAGTTTATACTGATAATACGCTAATTGAACCATGACATTTTCTCTTCGCTCTTCAATTAGATCTAAACTCTTTTCTAGCAGCCAGTCATTGTTGCCCGGAATGAAAGAACTCGTTCTCAATGTTGGGAATCCAGTCTCCAAAGGAATCACAGCTTCAGTTCCATAAGTCATTGAAAAAGGGGTCTCCCTTATTGACCTACGAGGTGCGGTCCGATATGTCCAAAGGACGTGTGATAGCTCTCCCACCCATTTTTCTTTTCCATCATCCAATCCCTTCTTGAGTCCATTCACTATAACCTTATTGATAGCCTCGGCCTGTCCATTCCCCTGTGGATAAGCCAGGGTGGAATACCTATTCGTAATACCTAGGTCACAACAATACCTCCTGAAGACTTTGTTGTCAAATTGAAGGCCATTGTTCGAGATAAGGGTATAAGGAATCCCAAACCGGGTAACAATATTTTTCCAAACAAATCTTTTGGCATCCACGTCCCTGATATTTGCCAGTGGCTCAACTTCAACCCACTTGGTGAAGTAATTCGTGCCGACCAGCAGCCGTCTCTTATTCTTAGCAGCCTTAGAGAAAGGCCCTACAATATCCAAGCCCCATTGAGCAAATGGCCAAGGGCTGGATAGAGGACTAAGAACTCTCCCTAGTTGATGAATGTTTGGGGCAAATATTTGGCATTGGTCACACTTCTTCACATACTCTTATGCTTCCTTTTACATGTTCGGCTACTAATATCCTTGAGTGAGGGCTCTGTGAGATAAGGATCTACCTCCTGTGTGGCTTCCACAAATCCCTTCATGTAACTCCTCTAGGAGTAGCTTTGATACCTCAAGTTGTATGCATAGCAAATATGGCCTAGAAAAAGAGCGCTTATACAACTTTTGGTCATCGGACAGCCAAAACCGAGGAGCCTTTCTTCGCACTTTGTCAGCCTCGGACTTCCCCTCGGGTCAGATATCCTCCTTAAGGAATAGCACAATAGAGTCCATCCAACTAAGTCCCACTCTAATTTGAAGAATTTGGACCATTTCTTTCTTGATTTTAGTAGGTTTGCATAAGTCCTCAACAAGGATAACCCGAGACAAGCTCTGCGCCGAGGAGGTTGCAAGAGTAGCCAGAGAATCAGCATGGGTGTTTCAGCTCCTAGGGATGTGCAATAAGTTGAAAGACTTAAACCATGATTGTAAGTGC
This sequence comes from Quercus tomentella, assembly GCA_028535165.1. Lineage (NCBI taxonomy): Eukaryota > Viridiplantae > Streptophyta > Magnoliopsida > Fagales > Fagaceae > Quercus > Quercus tomentella. Next base: position 48,769,346 of record JAPQVY010000133.1, on the reverse strand, counting down.
CTAACCTGATTTAAGTATTCTTGCATCCTCACATCCTTGGTCTCTAATTCCCCCTCCATTAGCCTATAACCAACCTTGAATTAGAGAATATCTTTACTGCTTTTCCTCCTATTTTCTAAACCATGGTCATCGCTACCAATAGAGCCTCATATTCAGCCTCATTGTTTGTGACTGAGAAACCCAATCTTAAGGATTTCTCAATAGTGATCTTCTCAGGAGATATTAAAACTAGCTCCATTCCAGATCCTCTTTGATTTGCTGCACCATCCACATATACCCTTTAGGATAAAGGTTCTCGCAAGGAGACCATGCCAACTGATGTTCCATCCATGCCCTGCTTGTCTAAATCCTCTTCTAATAGGGGCTCAGCAAACTCGGCCACCAAATTTGCAAGGACTTAGCCCTTGATAGAGGTGTGAGGCATATACTTGATATCAAAATCCCTTAGGATCGTACCCCATTTGGCAATCCTTCCAGTGTAATCAGAACTCCGAAGTAGTGATTGAAGCGGAAGCTAGGTTAAGACAACAACTATGTGGGATTGGAAGTAGTGAGGAAGCTTACGTGTGGCATGTACTACTACCAAAATGGCCTTCTCCAGTGGTAAATAACGAACCTCCGCTTTATACAACGATTTGCTCACATAGTAAACTAGCCTCTACACAACACTGTCAACCTGTATCAACACCAAGCTTACAACATGAGAAGCCACAGTAATGTAGGCAAACAAAACCTCATCTACCTCGGGTCTAGACATAACGAGTGGCTGAGAAAGGTATTCCTTAAGCTGCTGGAAGGCCAGGACACACTCCTTAATCCATTCAAATCCCTTCCACTTATTCAACAACTGGAAGAAAGGTCTGCACCTATCCACTAACTGAGAGATAAATCGGTTCAAGGCAGTAGTCATTCCTGTTAATTTCTATACTTCTTTGGGATTCCGAGGTGGCAGTAAACTGTTAATTGCCTTAACTGGACCAGGGTTGACCTTAATTCCACGATGAGTGACTATATAGCCTAGAAATTTGTCTGATCCCACACCAAAGGAGAACTTGAACGCATTGAGGCGTAGCTTGTGCCTCCTCAGTATTTCGAAAATGTTCCCGAGGTCTCCCACGTGCTCGGTCACTACCTTACTCTTCACGACCATATCATCTATATAAATCTCAATATTTTTGCCTAATTGTGGCTTAAACATCCTGATCACCCAAAGCCAGTGGTATTTGGTGGTATCCCTGGAAGGCATCCAAAAAGCTCATCTATGGATGGCCTACAGTAGCATTCACTAGCTGGTCTATCCGGGGCATGGGGAAAGGGTCTTTTGGGTAGGCATTGTTCAAATCTGTGAAGTCCACACATTCTCGCCACCTTCCACTTTTCTTTTTTACCATTACAGTATTGGCTAGCCATTCTGGATAAAACACCTATTTAATAGCCCCGGCCTACTTAAGTTTGATCACTTCATCTTTGACAGCATTAGAATGGTCCTTAAGCGCCGAGGTGGTTGCTTTTTGGGGATGGTGAATGGACTAACATTCAAATGATGGCAGATGAAGTTTGGATCCACTCCAGGTACTTCGTAAGAATTCCATGTGAACACATCAATAATCCTTTTGAAAAACACTATCAGCTCTTCCTTCTCTTAGGGAAGCAACGGAGCTCCGACCTGAAAGAACTTCTCCAAATCATCATTAATAACAATTTTTTCTATCTCCTCACACGTTGCCCCTTCTACACCATATCCGTAGACAACACCGGAGTCCTTGATTACTATAAGCCCCTCTCAGCAGAGGCCAAGGATTCCACTCCTAGCTGATGCATTATTGCAGCAACCAAGCACTGCCTAGCCACGGATTGGCTCTCAACCAGCTCCTCAATCTGGTCCCCAAACAGATATTTCACTTTCAAGTGCAGAGTGGAAGAAATGGCTCCCAGGGCATGAAACCAGGGTCTTGCTACAATGGCTGTGTAGGGAGAATAAGCATCCACTATAATGAAAACCACATCTACCACCTTTGACCCTGCTTGTATGGGTAGTCGAATCTGGCCCCTTGGAATAACAACTTTCCCATTGAAGCTTACTAAAGGTGAATCATAAGCTGCCAGATCCTCAAGTTTCAAGCCTAGTCCATTGTACAAATCGAAGTACATAATCTCTACCCCACTGCCCTGATCCACCAACACCTTCTACACATCATACCCCCTATCCTGAGGGTGACCACTAGGGCATCATCATGTGGCTGTATGGTTCCAACCTTGTCTTCATCAGAGAAACTCAATGTTGGTCGGTTCTCCACTCTAGCCTTCTTCGCTCAGGTTTAGAGTCCTCGGCAGGTGGCTGAGCTACAGACATCATCCTGGAGGGGTGAGAACCAGTCCTCCCTGGGGCCACGAAGATGACATTGATGGTGCCCAAAGGGGCTCTCAAAAAAGCATTTCCCTGAGATCCCGATCTTGCCTGGCCTCTTTGGCCATTGGGCTGATGTACGAATTGTTTCAGCCTCCTCTTTTTGACCAACTACTCCAGATGACTCCTCAAAGTTCTACAATCCTCCGTGATGTGTCCTCGTTCTTGGTGGTATTGGCAATGAAGACTTTGATTGCGCTTCATAGGGTCTCCTCTCATCTTATTTGGCCATTTAAAGTATGGCTCATTTTTTATCCTTTTAAGGACATGATGCACTGGTTCCCAGAACACCGTGCCAACCACCTGAGTAGCAGTAGGCCCAGATTGCCCAACAAAATCCCTTCGGGGCCGATTATTATTGTACCTATCCGACCTGAAATCCCTCATCTCCTAAGGGATAGCCTTAGCCTTCCCTTTCCCCTATTGCTGGTCTTCCTCGACCCGTTTTTACTCGTCAATACGATCCATGAGTCGACGCACACTCCTTACAAGCTTCTTGGTCAATGACTTTCTCAAGTCAACCTCGGCAGGTAAGCCGACCTTGAAAGTCCTAATGGCCACATCATCAAAGTCCCCATCGATCTCATTGAATATCTCCCAGTATCTGTCTGAGTATGTTTTCAGGGTCTCCCTTTCTTGCATGGTCACAGACAATAGGGGGTCTAAGGGCTGAGCAACCCTACTGCACGTCACAAACCAGGCCCCAAACGCCCTAGTAAGCTCCTTGAAGGAGTTGATAGAACCTTCCCTCAAACCATCTCATTGCCACAAGTCCCAGACTAGATGGGAACACCTTGCACATCAGGGCCTCGTTCCTAGAGTGAAAGGTCATCCTTTGGTTAAAGTGGCTAACATGCTCCACTGGGTCTGTTTGACTGTTGTACATGGTGAACGTTGGCTGAGTAAACCACCAAGGAATTTTTCCACTTTCAATCCTACGGGTAAAAGGTGACTTGGAAATTTGATTCAAAGCTCTACCCATAGTGTCATTGCCCAGACCTTAGCGAGAAGGACTCTTCCTTCTCCGCCTATAATGACGATCCTGATCACAAGAAAAGGACTCACTGGGAGGAGTCCTGGACCTTGGCCGATAGCTAAAATCACTATCATCACTAGAAAAGGGGTCAGAACCTGAAGGGGTTGTCCTACGTTGCTCGTGACGTAACCTTCTTCATAAACGATCAATCTCCAGTTGCATACTCCTAGTACTCTCTTCATGAGAGAGGTGACTTCCACCTCGAGACTGACTTCTCCCAGTGTGCGTGGCATGCATACTAAACTCCCAATCCCTCATTCGCTTAAGGTTGAGGAACTGATCCTGACGCTAGGAACCAACAGATTCCTCCTAGTTTCGCCCTGAACCTACCATAATTGGACGTTGAACTCAAAAGAAGCTCAAGTATTTCCCACAGACGGTGCCAATTGTAAGGGTGGGTTTTGGTTCCTAAGTCCAAAAGATCAAAGGATCTAGGCCTAAAGAGCCCAATATAATGATTTTGTAGAGAGTGGGTTAGAAAACTAGGCTCTAATGAGTTGAGTAACACTTATAACAAATCCAGATCACAATAAAGTAAAGATAAGACTGGTTTTATCTAAAGAAAATCATCCTTGACACAATCCAAGGAGATCAGTTCTTGTATACATTTCTTGAATTTGATTACAAGTACAGTTCTTGTTGCTACAATGTTTTTCTCTTAATTCTCCGATCGCCTTCCCCTTAGGGTCTTCTCTTTGTTTTATACTATCTTCCCTCTTTCATCTCTACCCTCCATGAGTGGATTAGATTACTAGTGTTGATCCTTGTCCCCTCAGCACCTTCCTGAAATCTTTAAGGAGCAGCTGTAAGGCTGAAAATTACTGTTCAGGTATCATTTCCTCATTAATGCGGCCAGAGAGTTAGTTACAGAGTATTCAATGAGATGGTAGCAGCTTTCTTTTAGATATTATTTGGGTTTCCCCTGTCCTGTGCTTCTAGGATGCTTGTCCTTATCAACAAAGCTTTCTGGAACGTTGCCCTAGATGGCAGACCACACCTTCGGACCTCGGCTTTGCTCAGCCGAGGATGCATTCATCCTCGGACCACCTTCTTGGACTCTTATGACCAAACCTCATATCTTCGTTCACTAACACGGACTCCCATGACAGTGTTTTACTTTGGACTAGTTAATGTCCTCGGATTGGGCCCCCGACCCAATATATACATAGATACATACTACTGAGCCTACTTGCCATAAACCCTCTTTTTACAAAGTTTTTTAAGAGTTTGCGTTAGGATAGATTTTATTGTATTTAACAAGTGAGTATGAGTTGAGTGATTTATGACTTCTCTCATATGTTCATTTGTTTGTTGTGGTTTTGTCACGGATTGCCAAATGGGGAGATTGTTAGGATATATGTGATTCAATGTTAGGAACATATGTCACTATTTTATGTAATTGGCTAATCCTCTTACAAAATGCACTTTACTTGTAATTGGGTAAATCTAAGATGTGTTTAATACTTCAAGAAACAAGGTTTCAAGTTCAAGTGTTAAAGCCATACAAGTTTGTCCAAGAATCAAGTGAGAAAGTGGTGTTCATTAAAGCTCGACAACTAACTCGACAACTAGCATCTATCGAGGTTTAAAAAGTTGTGAAGCCTGAAGCTCGACAGCTATCTCGATAGATACCCTATTTGTCGAGATTTATGAAGTTTAGTTTTTCAAGCTGATTTTAATCCAATCCATGAATGTATGTTTGGGCTTTCTTTTCTCACAACCCTAAACATATATAAGGATTATTTTATGGGCCGTAAAAGGTGACACAAGTTGCACAAGAGCACAATTCCACAAGTGTGAAGAATAGTGCGACTGGAAATCTAGTTTACCCTAGTTCTTGAAAAAGCTACTGTGTTTGTGCACCATAGGGTTTTGTGACCAAGCAACTTCATGATTATTGTCATTACAAAACAAGTCTAATTGGGTATTGGGGTAAGGGTTTAACTATAGGTTGGTATAAAGTACTGGGATTCCTTTACTTGTAACTGCTTGTTTTGATAATAGTGGATTCTCGGGAGTGGTGACCTTAAAATCACCCAGTGGGGTTTTTGCCGTGTAGGTTTTCCCCATTCATAAACAAATCACCGTGTCAATTTATTTTCCGCTGCATACAAGTGTGAAGAATAGTGTAACCAGAAACCTAGTTTGCCCTAGTTCTTGAAGAAGGTACTATGTTTGTGCACCATAGGGTTTTGTGACCAAGCAACTTCATGATCATTGTCACTACAGAACAAGTATAATTAGGTATTGGGGTAAGGGTTTAATTATAGGTTGGTATAAGGTACTGTGATTCCTTTACTTGTAACCGCTTGTTTTGATAATAGTGGATTCTCGGGAGTGGTGACCTTAAAATCACCCGGTGGGGTTTTTGCCGTGTAGGTTTTCCCCATTTGTAAACAAATCACCGTGTCAATTTATTTTCCGTTTAGTTAATTGTTGATTTGTTTATGCTGCCACGTACAATTGCATGTTAATTTAATTAATTAATAAACTTGGCTAATTAATCAAGTAATTCATCACAAGGGGTCAATACGTTTTTGGCCTATCAGTGGTGTATATCTATAAGTGCCTAACTCTTGGTATTGTTATAAATAAATATTAACTAAGAATTTAATTATATTTATACTAGTTGCTAACCCATGCAATGTACGGGAAAGTTTTTAATAACTATAAGATTTTAGCAAATCAAATGTCTTAAAATTTGAAAATCTTAAAGAACATACATTAGCACTCATCAATTTGTTTACAAAGCCAATGCTAAATAGATCTACAAATTGCATTCTCATATCCTCTGTCATTTGCAAGGTGAAAGGACTCTTTTTATTACGGTTTGCATCCTTCTATCCTTCAAAAGCTTTAAGAAGTGCCTTGTGGTCACTGCATAAGAATGTGTATAAGGTTATACAAAATTTTGTCATTATTATCAACATCCTAAAGCTAATATCCAATCCAAAAATGTGTAACCAATGTTACATATTATAACAAAAACCCAAAGAGACAACAAAAACAGTTGTAGGTATATAAGAGAGAGAATCAAATCAAACATGTATTTCTATTTTTGCTTACTTTGAGATTGAATTTCAAGACTGAAACTTAAAATCCATAATTCCAACAACAAAACATAGAAAAACCTCTCTATCTAACATATCAAAAAACTCTACAGAAAAGTACCAAATTTAATATGATATTACCAACTTTGCTTTGAAAGAAGATCACAAAGACATCACAATAAAGAATGAGATGGAATATACTCCTTCAGTCTACCATGCTTCCAATCAACTAGTCTTCTTTTCCACTCTCCCAACTACAAAATCCAATGCTAACTTTGCATTGAGAGGAACTTATAATAATAATAATAATAATAATAATAATAATAATAAAGCAAACAGTAAAAATGAAACTATTCATCCTTTTCATCTATTATGTAACTTGATAGATGGTCTTAGGCACTTTTTGCACATAGATTCTTTAAATTGTATATCAAATTAGAAGAAAGAAATAACATGTAAAAGCCAATTCAATAGAGAGATCTATCACACACAGTGATCAATAGTTTAAAAACAAAAGCCTTGTAATGTATTTGTCGTATAGTGTAATCATAGAAATATGTGCTTATCTAAGAATATTTCCATAACATACTTACCCTTATTTAAATGATAATCATAATAGCAAAACTGGTCATTGTATTAAAATCCTATTTTCAGCTTCAAACCACCTTGCATCCCTAGTCCATCTCTCATTTCTGATCCATTTTTTCAATATAGTCCAATTCAAAATGTTTTTCTTCTTCTATTCTTTTTATTTTATAAGAACTCCAATTTTCACTACAGTCCAATTAAACTGTAATTAACTCAGAGATCATACATTGACTACAAAATTTGTATTTAAAGCAACACAAAAGACAATTCAAATCAAATGAAACAGTCAAGACTAACACAGTAAGAGTCCAAAGCTATTAAAGATGCAATTTAAAAGCTATAAACACAATACCTGATCTAATTCAGATAATAAGGAAGTTAAAGCATGAAGCTAGTGGTTTATAATCTATAAAAAATTATAATAAACCAAGTGAGCCTTGGCAAATCTCTCACGTATTAGAATAACATACCTTAGATCTTTAGAACACACACACACACACACACACACACACACACACACATATAAACAGTAAAGGGATTCATACTTTGATCTCAATCAATTATTATTTAATACTGCATCAATTCGAGGGGATCCTAAAGTAGGAAGCAATTTGATCTAAAAAATTATGAGTTGAATTAATGGGAGCCCACAACTTTGATCTAAAAGTTATTTCAGAACAATAGAAACTAAAAGATAGAAGAAAAACAGAAGCTTTCTTCTCCATTTTCTGACAGAGTTAGGCCCATGTAAAGGTTCCTTTGCCTTCTTCAGCTTGGAACAGTTTGGTAATCTACCATTAAGGCTAGAGAGCTTACAATTTAGAGACATTCTAACCAAAACCCACCTATGTATCTTCATAAAGAGGCTTGAAAGCTTAAGAAAAACCCCAGCTCCAGCAGTCTCAACACCTAAATCTTCTCCCTCAGTCCCTCTTCACCAGTAAAAGATAAACATAATAAATTTTTTTTGTTTTCAATTAAGTCTTCCTAGGCCCTATACCAGCTCCCACTCCAAAATTTTCAAATTCACAAATAATAATAAAAATTTCCAACCAATTCAAAATTATAAAATCTACAGGGCATTCAATAATCAAATAGAAAATAACAAACTAAATCTGAGTTTCCAACTAGTTATACAACTTCTTAATTGGATGCTTACATAAAAATTCAACCAAAATACTTTGTATTTCAAACAATTGGATGATTTCTCATGTAGTTCAGAAGATGGTTTTTGTCTTCAAGGATTGTGTGCATAATTACTTATAAAGAGAAATAGAAAAGAGAATTGAACTTGCCTTTAAAAGTCTTGATAGTCAAACATGTAGCTATTATGATAAAAGGGCTTGGATTTTTAGTAAAGAAGTTCTCCTCAATTTGATTTACAACTGATCCCCAAAGTGTAAGCTTTATTTCATTTCCTCTGTTCAAATTTTCCAATGTTACAGTGTAAGTTCATATAATATAAGTGCATGTATTGGCTTATCAAAAAAATAAAAAATAAAAAGCGCATGTATTGAAAATAAAATTTTTTTTTTTTGAAAAAAGACATACTCTATAGTCATGACATTTATGTTTCTCATCGAGACATTTGATCCTTTGATCATTTTGATTGGGTTGACACTTTACTCCCTCTCTCATTTCTGCAAGACAAAATTGACATAATCTAATTGGTCTGGATGGTTTTACAGAAAAAAAAAAAAAAAAATTTATTATCACATTTGCCATCAATGATCTTCATATTAGGTGCAGAATTAGAACATGTCATAATCCCTAGTATTGTTTTATACAACAATATCTAAAAATTCAAACAAAATCCTGCTATATCATAGCCAAAAGGTACCCATAACCATAAGCCTAGAACGACACCAAAAAAAATTAATGGTACTGAGATTTGAGCAATATGGAGATTGAGGCATAATATATAGAGATTCAAAGAGAATGGGTACTATATTGATGTAGAGAGAGTACGGTGGCTGGGTTTTTGGTTAAATTTGATTTAAAAATATATGTGTATATATATATATATATATTTCATACTTGTGCAGTCATCACTATGTGTGTATATATATATTTTGTAGCAATCATCATGGTGGGAGCAAGATTTCTAAATATGTGTGTGTGTGTGTATATATATATATATATATATATATATATAATTTGCTCATGCGAGTTCTAGCTTTAAAACATTCAAGTTAAGTCTGTAAAATCAAACTCCAAAAGATACAACAATGCAGTTGTTTATAGGTAAAACACACATATAATCAACATGATCATTAAAACAGAGTAAAATTCAACCAACCTTCATGACTCTTTTACAATTTTATTTGGATTGTGTGTCTCAACAGCATACCAATGCAATTATTAATTACTTAAAATTCAAAAAAAATTATTTATACATGATAAGTTACAATTCAAATTGAGTTTCATGAGTTCTTTAAACGTAAACAGAACACTACAATATTTAGAAATTAGATGTACATAGACATATAGTTAACCCTATACTAAAAAAAAATTCAGAAATTTAGTACAGAGGCAAACGAATACCATACATTTAACCTTGATTCGAATGGAGGAAAAGAGTAAAGAGAAAGGCAATAAAAAAGCAGAAATTAATCAGGAATATTAAATCTACATAAAAGTGAATGGAAGAGCAAAAATTAAGAACGAAACCTGCTTTAAAACAGCAAACGAATGTACAAAGAATTAAATCTGTTGCTATTTGGTATTCATTGAAATCTGCTGTTTTAAATCTGTTGTAGGGAAGGAACAACACAAATGTAAAAAGAATTATAAATTGAGCAGCTGTGAATTGGTTTGGTGCACAGAAAATATATATATTAAAAAAAAAAGAATAAACATTATCACAAAAACTATTTATAAGATAATGGTTATAGAATCCTAATTAAATTTGTTTACAGTTACAGATTTCTAAACAAATTTGACAAATTTGATTAAAAAAGACATGAACTTGTACAGAAGAGGTAGAAGGTTTGAAAAAAAAAAAAAAAAAACAGGGGACTGAGTGGAGACAAAGAAGGCTGACGTTTCAGGTGCCCAAATAATTATTCAATCAAAGAAATGATTAAGCTAAGCTAAATCAGATGTGCTAAAAAACCTAGATAGCAAAATAAAGCAAAACTTGAAGGTAAAGCAAAACCTGTAGGATTATTGTCAGATTTTGAAGGTTGGGAGGCTCTTCAATACATCTCCACTTTCTTACAAAACCTGTATAATTTGATTTTCTATGAGTGTTTCCCTGACTTCAACAAAAAAGAATAGAGAGAAAAAGGGGTTAGGAATTGAAATCCCTAAATTGACAAAAAAAAACCTAATTAAAGACGAAATCCTTAAATTGACCAAAAAAACCTAATTTAAGGCAATATGAAAAGAGTTTATTCATAGATTAATTGAGAGATATCGAGAGAGAATGCTCTGATATGGAGGCTGGGTCGGAGATTGAAAACGTTGGCTCCCATGGTCGTGCCCTTGCAAGCTTTCTGTGAAATAGCTTGGATTTGTGATTGAGAGAGTGTATAAGTTTTGCGTTTGGTGAGTAATGTCGAAAGGAGAGGTGCTGGATTTAGTTTTGTCGAAAGGAGAGGTTCTGCCTTGCGTGTTTTGGTTTCAGAATTATATCAGGAAGAGTATTTGGTTTGTGAAAAGAGAGTATATATATTTAATAAAAAGAAATAAATTAGATTTAAAAAATAAAAAAAAATACTGACGTGAAAAATTGTGGAGAGGTCAGAGGTTTCGGTTTTATATATATATGGATAATAATATAATAATATACACCTTCCAAGAAGTTCACAATAGAAGACTACAGCTCTACTTTTTATTTTGGGATAATTATAGTAAACCCACCTGTGGTATGGCTCGTTTTCACTTTGCCTACCCATGGTTTAAAACTTTACACTTTGCCCACCTAAGATTAGTTCTGTTAGCCTTCCATAACCCACCTCTCCGTTTGCCATTAGAAAAACACATTTTTAGGCAAAAACAAATATAACAAGAATAAAAAAGTTGTTTGTTTTGACTATTTAAGAACTTCTATAAGAACATAGTGAAGGAATAGCAAACCACGGGATAATTTGAGTTCAAAAACAACATTATTGAACAAAATAAAATGAGAAACCACATTACCCCATCACGATTAAACTCAAAAACAACAAAATCCCAAGAACAAACATCAGTGGCAGCATAAATTAAACAGAACCACAATTTTGCAACAAGAACATAAGATTTCCAAAATACCCAAAAACTCAAAATTCCATACAAACAAGCATAAAAAAAAAAATAAATAAAAAATAAAATAAAATTGAAGCAGAACCACAATAACACAATAAGAAAACAAACAAACAAAAAAGACCCAGAAGCTGAATCATTACAATTACCACTAGACAACAAAAACCCAGGAAATAAAAAAGAAGAAAACCCCATTATAGGTGTGAGTCAGACCGTTCTGGCATCAATGGTGTGCTTGTCCTGAAGAACCCTATCGAGAATGGAAGGATCTGCAAAGACAACAAAGCCAAAGCCTCTGGGTCTACCAGTGGTCTTGTCTCTCATGACCACAGTCTGGACCACATCACCATAGTTCTCAAAGTACTCCTTCAGCTTTTCCTTAGTGGTCTCCCATGAAATCCCACCTATGAATAGCTTCCTCTGATCTGAATCCATTTCCAAAAATCCATCGACTTGCACTCTTTTCCATTACGGTAGTCCGACGCTTCAGCAAACCACGACAACCCATCAAGCCCAAGCCCAATCCCATCTCCGCCGTCGTTCGGTCTCGTCGGAAACGACCGTATATAGAGACAAAATGGCGGCAAAAGAAGCGACACGAGAAGAAACAAAACAACGACGCTTAATCTGAAAGGAAGCATTACTGGGTTTTTTGGGTGTTTTTCTTTGTGGGTTCTTGAAGTAGAAGAAGAAAGAAATGGGTTTTGGAGATTGGGTATAATGAAGTCTAAGGCTATAATAAATTTCTTTCTTCTTCTTCTTCTTCTTTTTGAGAACTTCTATGAGAACTTCCATGAGAGGTTCTTAAGCAATAAAAAACCCTAACTTTTTTATCTTTGTTATGTGAACTTCTATGTTGTTGTGAAATTGTTGATATTGTTATAGATTAAAAATAATTTCATTGAGCCATTTGATTGGTGTGTTGTTCCTCCACTTTGTTCTCCTTGAAGTTCATGAGCAATGAAAAACCCTAGCTTTTTGATTCTTCTTATATTTGTTTTTGCCTAAAAATGTGTTTTTCTATCAGCAAACGGAGAGGAGGGTTACGAAAGGCTAACGGGACTAACTTCAGGTGGGCAAAGTGTAAAGTTTTAAACCACGGGTAGGCAAAAATGAAAACGGGTCATACCATAGGTAGGTTTACTGTAATTATCCCTTTTATTTTTTATTCTTTCCCTTTCTCAATTCTCACGCTTCCAGCAACCTCCTTAAAGTCTCTCATCTTGTTTCAAAATCACATAAACAAAGGAAGAGTTACGCAAAGAGGGATTGAGAGAGATTTCCTAATTGCAGAACGACGAGAATTGAGGCTATTACAAAGAAAGACTAGAGTGATGAATGTCATCAACGGCCAAGAAGTGATCTCCTCCGCCACAAAACTTTACTACCAGCTCCATCCAAACATCAAACACTTAATCTACACAAACACACAGCCAATACAGAACAACCAACTTCAACTTCATTGATCCCATCTCCAACTTCATAACATCAAACCCAAACACTACCTCAGCCACACATAAAGCCACAAAGCAAAACCCACAAAATAAAATCCCCCAAAATCAAAACCCAAAACACAGACACAAACTTAAAAATAGCTCAAACACCTTCACCTTCGCCTTCGCCTTCATAAACCCACAGTCAAGACAAAACCATTCATCAAGCACTACTCCAAGCCGCCATTGTTGTAGTCGCCGCAAAAGGCCCAACCATGCTGTCCATGGAAAGCGTTGGGTATATGGGCGGAGCTATTTTGAAGGGTGGGGAGCCTCCCCCCCTTTTGAAAAATTTTAAAATATATATTTTAATGTTTTCAAAATTTAGACTACAAAAATAAGAGTTGGCCTCCCAAGTATTTGAATTAGTTCAATAATGCTCTTAAAAAAAATAATTGGTCTAATAATTATAGAGACATAACTTTATTTTTCGCAATTTTATTTTTTATTGTAAAATGTGCTCTTATATTTATTAAATATTTGATAAAGTTTGACACTAAATATGTTTGAATTTGTTTCAACATGTTATGTGGCGATCAACAAGTCATTGACTCATTAAAAAAATCTTGTCACTGAAATTACACATGAAATGTCTCTTTAGTTGCCACATAATAGGTTAAAGAAAGATAGTTTCAAATATGTTTGGAACCTAACCTGTTCCTCTATATTTTGGACCATTCATGTTTTTGAAAATTTCATTAGTTCAATTGAATGGTTTTTTATTTACATTAATATAAAATTTTATAATTTGTATAGAAAATGAAACTTTTTAAGAATTTCACTATAAAGCTGGTAAAAATAAATTTTATTAATTTTATGAAAAATCGCCATCAAACATAATTTTGATTGAAAATACTAAACTTTTTGTTGTTGTTGTTGTTGGGTGTGTGTATGTATATAACTAATCAAATAAAAAAGTGTGTATATAATAAAAAAAGCATGTATATATATGTGTGTGGGAATTGTCTTAATAAATATATTAGTGCTGTAACTTGGTCCTCAAACAAAAATTCCTGACTTCGCCTAGGTATATCTCTATTCTCTCATAACTCTGCTTGAGATTGTTCATTCCTTGTGATTTGTGATGCCTTGGATTTGAGAGAGAGAGAGAGAGAGAGAGAGGGGGAGAGTGAGTGATGGGCCTTTTTCCTTTATTATTCTCTGGCGAGGGTCCTCTCAAATGTTAAAATTGTGCAGTGTGACGAAATATTGAGATTGATGCTGAGTTTTTTTAGTGTATATATATACTGCTACACGTAGGTGAAAAGCACTAAAAACTCCATTTTGCCACTTCAGTATATGAAAATCTTTCCTCATTTTTTTCCTGGATTTGATAATAATAATATTAAAAAATATATACTGTATTAACTAAAAACTTATGTTCCTGTTAGTTTAATTCGGATTTTTTTTTAAGAAAAAAAAATCTATAAAATCAAATCTTACATATGGTACACGAGGAAGCAGAAAAGGAGATTTGTTTCCAAAAAATTGTAAGGTGCACCGTACAATTGAAGTGGGGCAATAATATTATATGGCAAAGGCAAACCATGTCTAGTAAGTTAGCAGCCAAATCTAGTTACTGAGAAAGCACAGTGTAACTTTCCAAGGTTGTCAAATTTTCTAAGTCATGTTTGCAGTTGAAACTTGAAACTTTGAAAGTACAATGATTCGTTCAATATGTACCATACAATTACGTTTATTCCAAGAAGACAAAATCATTTTGGAAATTGTATATCTCATGAGGGACCACTTCCTTTTTTCTTTTTTCTTTTTTGTAATAAAGGGTACTGGCGAGTTCAAATTCTTTTTCCATGCTCCTTTCCTCTCTTTGTTCTTTTTAAAGAATTTCATATTTTTCTGACGTAAAAATCAAAATGCATAAAGTAAAGTCAGTTTTCTTAATTGTTAAACCTTTTTGGTTTTTTTTTGTTTTTTGTTTTTTTTAAATAGACATTGTAAAGACTCAAATTGTAACGGCCCTAAAATGATATGGAGTTCGCACGTTAAAGGCCCAAACAATAAAATTTGTAGAGCGTGGATGTTAAAGAACTAGATTAACCTCCAAGGAAAAATGATCAAGTTCAACACTTATAGAAGTATTTCCACTAATATAACAATCAATTTCTCTTTTAAAATAAGTTTTCCGTTTTTAGTTTTTACAAGGTTTTCTTCTTAGTCCCTCTAGTTTTCAAGTTTCGATCCTTCTTTCAATACATTCTTTCATGTTATATATTGCCATCTTGGGCTCATCTTCGCCGCACACATGTAGGTTGAATTTGGGAGATCCCTTCCTGTCCCATCCAACACTTCCTGGAAACATCAACCAGTAGCTGTAATGCTACTTTACCACTGTTCAGGCATCACTTCCACATTAATGCGGCCATAGAGTTGGTTGGAAGGTATTTAATGCGGAGGTAGCAGCTTTACAGATATTTCTATGACTCCCCCGTCTTTCCCCTGGTCCAATATCCCTTTCTTAGCTGTGGTGCAATTCTGAAGTAAGTCGGTGATGGTATGACACTCAAATTCACCTCGGCTACAGGCCGAGGACTTATTGGACTCACCCCCTAATGTCTTTATTCCTCCCTTAGTCTTGCTTGTTTCACAGTCTTGTCTGGGCCTTCTCGGATGGTCTAACATCCTCGGATTGGACTTTAGGCCCAGCTGGCATGGCCTTGATAATATCTTCTAATTAATTGGCCCCCACAATAGCCCCTCAAAACCTTGCCTTTCAACTCCTCGGGAGGAAGGATGATTTTGATATTCTCGGCTGATTTTGTTTGGGACCCTATCCTGTGTTTTTGACCTTTCATATGTCTCTTCACCTGCCCAAGGCACGTTCCTGACGTTTAGGCGTCCTGAGCATGCCAGTATTAAATTTTGGCAACGCCCTTGTCCCCCACGTTCAACGGTATGATGTGAATCCAACGGTGGAGGGTTTCCCTCGTTTCACGAGCGGGAGTTTTCCCGCCTGCAATTTATGGGTCACTATAAATAGCTTTTCAAATCATTCCTTTTTTGCTTACTTTTCACAGTATCATAATCCTAGAGCTCGTACATTGAACCTAACTCTCTATCTTTCCTCTCTCCAAGCGTCTACAAATACTAGAAATTTGTCCGAGGACCCTCTTCCAAACCTGTAAGTTTTCTCAAAACCTTTACCTCTTTCATCTTAAACTCAATAATTTTTCTATTAAAATCCTTTGGAAAAATGGGAAAGAAGGAGGGTAGGTTTCGTAGTCTAGTTGAGTCCGAGGAAGGTATGAAAAATTTTCGCTCTAAGTATAAGATTCCCTCAACAGTGGGTATGAGGTACGCAGCCCAAGGGGAATGGTTCGATGCTAGAAGAACTGGGGAAGTGGTTATTCCCATGATTGCCTTTATAGAGGGCGGGATGACCATCCCCATGGGTAAGATCACTAGGAACTACCTTAGGTTCTTTAGGTTATCCCCAACTCAGTGTGCCCCAAATATGTTTAGGGTCCTAGGAAGTATAGAAGCTTTGAACGAGAGAATGGATCTAAACTTGACCCATCATGACGTGAATTAGGTGTTCAATCTTCACAACCTGAAGGGACAAGGGTATTATCTCAAGTCGAGATTTCCTGAGGTGAGGTTGATTCAGTGCTTACCCACCTCAAACAAGAATCTAAAGGAGGATTTCCTTATCTTCTCCGGGGAATGGCATGATGGCCTGCCATGCCCTGTGGAGGAAGGAACACCAGGTGGGAGTGCAGTTTTAGATTTATGATGTTCAGTTCATATGTTTTTTTTTTTTTTTTTTTTTTAAAATATTCTTATCCCTATTGATGCTTCATTTCAATTCAATGGTTTTGCAGATAGGCGTTTCACCAAGCCCAACCTCAAATTAGTAAACCAAGATAGGATACTGAAGGCTGAGATATACGTGAACAAAGCTGACGGCCAACTCCGGGTAGCCCACTTAATCCTCGGCTACACCCCTCTCTCGCTTGCTTTCCAAGCGCCGAAGTGCGTAATCAGAGCCGGAGGTCGTCGGCTTCAACGCATTAGCGTTGCCTACTAGGAGTTCATCGTCCCAGAAGGTATTCCGCTTCCCAAGGATACAGCCCGTACCGAGCCCCTTTTTGTGGCCTCCATTACATCAGGAGCCTCTTCATCCCAGCCTGCCCTCAGAGAAGAGGAAGTAGAAGAGAAAGAGGAAGACGAAGGAGAAAAGGAAGAAGAGGAAGGAGTTGTAGAACTCTCAGACTCTTCTGAAGATTTTGGGATTTTTGAACAATCCATACACTCCGAGGAGGATCTTGACGAGATGGGTGTACAAAGGAAGTCCCAAAGGAGTTTGCAGGAGTTGATCGAGAATCAACCTGGAAAGAGTGCGCCAGCAAAATCGACGCAATCTCAGCCTCCTACTCTTCCCACCAAGTCTCCTCCTCCTACTCCACCCCAACCCTCTCACCAAACTCCCCAGCCAGTCAAAGCTGATGCTGCAGAATTAAAAAGGCGCAGGGAGCAGAAAGGGAAGGATGTGATGGACGCAAGCAAGTCCCGTTCGACCCGCGAAGAGGATGCCCAGCGAGCTGCAAAACAGCAAAAAACAAGCCACCCAACTCAGTGAGACCAAGAGAGGTCTTCCATTCAACTTTCTGATCCACAAGCATGGTTACCAGCACCTATGCACGGTGGGGAGCCCCTACTAGATGATGCATCTATTAAAGGAGACTTTGTTGCTTCCAAAAGATATGGCTGAGATAAAGAACTCGAGGAAGAATGAGCTCATCCTCAATAACAAAAGATATTTAGCTATGGTGTAGTACAAACTTCCTTCTTTCCTTTTTGTGATCATTTCTCACTAATATATACTTTTTACTGACTATAGCATTATTCTTTTCTTTTTAGGTTATCCAAAACACGTTTAAGCTGGATGAGCTGTTCAATACCTGCTACAGTCAACTGGACGAGGAAAAGAAGAAACGGATGTTGGCTGTACAGACTATGAAAGCATCCGAGCAAGATTTGGTGGCTGCTAAGAAGAAACTGCTTGCTGAGGAGCAAGCTTGCAAGAGCGCTGACTCGGCCTTGGAGGGCTATCAAAAGCAAGCCGAGGACGAGGGAAGGCGCTTGCTTGAAGCAAAGGCAGAACTGAAAGCTGCCTGGGAGCAAGTTGCAGTCCTTAAGAAGCACTTGGAGGAAACCCAAAAGCTGAGGGAACAAGCTGAACAGTCCAAGGAGGAAGCTGAGAAGGCAAGAGCCGAGGCCGAACAAGCAACGAATGAAGCCGAGCAGAAAGGATATGATCTCGGTGTGGCTGAGACAGAGGAAACACTAAGGGCACAGGTGCCTATGGTGTGCCGTATCTACTGCGCCCAAACTTGGGATGAAGCCCTTAACCGAGTAGGGGTTGAAGCTTCATCCGAGTTAAGGAAGCTGGAAAACGTGTTTTTCCCTGAAGTCATTCGCGCCTCAGCTCCCCCATCCAGTCAAGCCGAAAACATTCCCTCAACCACCAATCCTACGGAGGATGTTTTGCCTCCGAATATTCCTCCTCCTGGCCAACCAGAAACAGCTAAAGAGGGTAATGACCCTCCAGAAGCCTCCTTGGACAAGTCTACAGCTGCTTCTGAGGCAGAGACGGCCTCTCAGGGCTTTCAACAGGATTTGGCTTCCACAGTCATGCCTGCTGGTGCACTTACTAAGGATAAAGAGGGAGTCACTACCTCAAAGGAAGACAAATCTGCCAACCAAAGCTTCAAAGCTCCAAATTAAGTTGAAAAAATAGGACTTGCTTTGTAATTTGGTTAGGACTTTTGTGAGACAATTTATGGTTACTTGCTTACTGTTGTTGCCATTTTATTTTATTTTTGTACTTGTTCATTATGTTATCTTAATTCGAACGGGTTCATTTTGACTATCTTTTGTTTGTAAGAGAGAGAATGACTTATGAATATTAGCACTTGGCGATTAAAAATGGGTGATAAACATTAATACTATGAGGTCTCATTTAGTCATTTCGGATACGTACATATTCTTTCTAATTACTTAAAACCTTAGAAAATGTTCAAGTATTGGGTAAAATTGGATCCGCAGCACTTCAAATGCACATTAATGGTGTTCAAAGGCGTTTGCTTAATAATTCAGTAAATATCGTTGGGCAATGAGTATTAATTTCCACTAAGTTTGTGGTCCGAGGACTTGACATAACTTAGTTTCTGTTTAATACTTCATAGATGTCATAGGATATTAATTTCCACTAAGTTTGTGGTCCGAGGACCTGACATAACTTAGTTTCTGTTTAACACTTCATAGATGTCATAGGGTATTAATTTCCACTAAATTTGTGGTCCGAGGACCTGACATAACTTAGTTCTGTTTAATACTTCATAGATGTCATAGGGTATTAATTTCCACTAAGTTTGTGGTCTGAGGACCTGACATAACTTAGTTTCTGTTTAATACTTCATAGATGTCATAGGGTATTAATTTCCACTAAGTTTGTGGTTCGAGGACCTGACATAACTTAGTTTCTGTTTAATACTTCATAGATGTCATAGGGTATTAATTTCCACTAAGTTTGTGGTCCGAGGACTTGACATAACTTAGTTCCTGTTTAATACTTCATAGTTATGGAAACACATTGTATATGGTTGACACAAATTGAAGAGAATTCAAACTAGATTACTTTCATTAATAATAATACCTCCGAATGTTGTTTATATTCCAAGGGTGGAGTACAGCTCTTTCATCTAGGTCTTCCAGGTAATAAGCCCCTATACCGGCTACTGAAGTAATCCGATTAGGTCCTTCCCAATTAGGCCCCAATTTTCCCCAAGCTGGATTCTTAGTGTTTCCCAGAACTTTCCTCAACACCAGGTCTCCTACAGCTAACGGCCTCAGCTTTACATTAGAATCATAACCTTGCTTGAGTTTATGCTGGTAATAGGCCAATTGGACCATTGCACTCTCCTTTTGCTCTTTTATCAAATCTAAACTTTTTTCTAACAGCTCGTCATTTCCATCCAAGGTGAATGTACTAGTTCTTAACGTTGGGAAACCGGTCTCCAGAGGGATGACGGTCTCAGCTCCATATGTCATTGAAAAAGGAGTCTCTCCTGTTGACTTTCGGGGCGTTGTTCGGTACGTCCAAAGGACGTGAGGCAATTCCTCCACTCATCTTCCTTTCGTATCATCCAGCCTCTTTTTAAGTCCATTCACGATAACTTTGTTAACGGCTTCAGCTTGCCTGTTTCCTTGAGGATAAGCCGGAGTGGAATACCTATTCTTAATACCCAAGTCTGAGTAGTACTGCCTGAAAGCTTTACTATCAAATTTCAGGCCATTGTCCGAGATAAGAGTATGTGGAGTTCCAAACCTCGTCACGATGTTCTTCCAGATAAACCTCTTAACATCAACATCCCTGATGTTAGCCAAAGGCTTAGCCTCGACCCACTTAGTGAAATAATCTGTGCCGACTAGCAGATACCTTTTGTTTCCTGACGCCTTAGGAAAAGGACCTACGATACCTAAGCCCCACTGAGCGAATGGCCAAGGACTGGAGAGGGGATAAAGAATTCCTCCCGGCTGGTGGATGCCAGGATCGAATCTTTGACATTGGTCACACTTTCTAACATACTCCTGCGCTTCCTTCTACATATTCGGCCACCAGTATCCCTGAGTTAAGGCCCTGTGAGACAGGGACCTTCCCCCCGTGTGGCTACCACAGATTCCTTCATGCAGCTCCTCTAAAAGTGACTCCGACATCTCGGGATATATACAAAGTAGATACGGCCTAGAAAAAGAACGCTTATGCAACTTTTTGTCCTCGGATAACCAAAACCGAGGAGTTTTCCTTCGTATTTTCTCAGCTTCCGCTTTCTCTTCAGGCAAGGTATCACCCTCGAGGAATTTCACTATGGGGTCCATCTAGCTTGGCGCTAGGTTAACTTGATGGACATTAAGCATATCACTCCCTGCTGGTGTGGGAGTGCACAAATCCTCAACAATTATCACCCTGGGGAAATTCCGTGTTGAAGAGGTGGCAAGTGTCGCCAGGGAATCGGCGTGAGTATTCTCACCCCTGGGAATATGTGACAAATCAAAAGATTGAAATCTTACTTGTACGCGCTTAACTTGGCCCAAATATTCTTGCATTCTTGCATCTCGGGCTTCCAATTCTCCTCTCACCTGGCCGACTATCAGTCTTGAATCCGAGAAAACTTCCACTACTTTTCCTCCCATTTTCTGGACCATACTCATCCCCATCAACAAGGCTTCATACTCTGCTTCGTTGTTCGTAGCTGAGAATCCCAGTCTCAAAGACTTCTTAATGATGATCTTTTCGGGGGATACCAGAACTAGCCCTACTCTTGCTCCCCGTTGATTCGCAGCACCATCCATATATACTTTCCAGGATGACCTATCCTGCTTTGAAATCATGCCAACCGACTTTTCATCCATGTTATGTTGCTTCATCTCAGCTTCTTCAGGGAGCTCGGCGAACTCGGCTACCAGATCGGCTAGGACCTGACCTTTCATAGAGGTACGGGGCATATATTTGACGTCGAAAGCCCCTAGGATGGTGCCCCACTTAGCAATCCTTCCTGTATAGTCCGCGCTTCTCAGTATGGACTTGAGTGGAAGCTGAGTTAGGACTACCACGGTGTGCGCTTGAAAGTAATGCGGGAGCTTGCGAGTTGCATGCACTATTGCCAAGATGGCCTTTTCTAATGATAGGTATCTCACCTCGGCCTCATGGAGTGACTTGCTTACATAGTAAACTGGCCTTTGAACGCCGCTGTTCTCTCGTATCAGAACAAAACTCACAGCATGAGGGGCCACCGCCAAGTAGGCAAACAGGACCTCGTCCACCTCAGGGCTAGACATGATAGGCTGCCGAGATAGATACTCTTTCAACTACTGAAATGCTACAACGCATTCCTCGGTCCACTCAAATCCTTTCCATTTGTGCAATAAGCGAAAGAAAGGTCTGCATCTATCAGCTGACCTGGAGATAAATCTGTTTAAAGCGGCAGTCATTCCTGTCAGTTTCTGCACTTCCTTCGGATTCCGAGGTGCTTGTAAATCGTGGATGGCCTTTATTTGATCTGGGTTCACCTCGATTTCCCTATGAGTCACCATATACCCTAAGAATTTTCCAGAACTCACACCAAAGGAACACTTTGAGGCATTCAGGCGTAGCTTATGCTTTCTTAGGATTTCAAAGATAGTTGTAAGATCTTCCACATGCCCGGACACCACTTTGCTTTTTACCACCATATCATCAATATAGACTTCAATGTTCCTGCCTAGCTGTGGTTCGAACATTTTAGTCATCATCCGTTAGTAAGTAGAGCCCGCATTTTTCAATCCAAAGGGCATCACTTTATAATGATAGTTTCCGATGGGTGTGACGAAAGCTGTCTTTTCTTGGTCGTCCACTGCTAACGGTATCTGATGATATCCTTGGAATGCATCCAAGAAACTCATCCGAGGATGGCCGACCGTCACATCTACCAGCTGGTCTATCTTTGGCATAGGAAAAGGATCCTTAGGACAGGCCTTATTGAGGTCCGTGAAGTCCACGCACACTCACCATTTCCCAGTCTTTTTTCTCACCACCACTGTATTAGCTAGCCATTGAGGGTAGAAAACTTCTTTTATAGCACCGACTTGCTTTAACTTGGCCACTTCACTTCTAACGGCTTCGGCTTGCTCCTTTGATGGTCGCCGATGAGGCTGTCTTTTCGGAACAATAGAAGGATTCACATTGAGGTGATGACAGATAAAGCTCGGATCTATACCCGGTGCCTTATATGGACTCCAGGCAAACACGTCAATATTCCCTCTGAGGAACTTGACCAGCTGGTCCTTCTCTTGCGGAGGCAATTTAGCCCCAAGCTGGAAAAATTTATCCGGATCGTCAAAAACAATCACCCTCTCCAAATCTTCACACTTTGCCTCGTCGGCCAGTCCACTTGAGGGTAATGCCGGGGCTGCTAACTGCTATAAGCCATTACTGGCAGCAGCCGAGGTCTCTGCTTCCGGCCGATGATGGATAGCCGCTACTAGGCATTGCCGAGCTGCAACCTGGCTTCCCACTATCTCCAAAACTCGACCCCCGGATGGGTACTTTACCTTCTGGTGCAGGGTAGAGACCGCATCCAGGGTATGGAGCCATGGTCAGCCCAAAATAACCGTGTATGGCGAGAAGACGTCTATAACGATGAAATCCACCTCTACCACATCCGTACCGGCCTGCACAGGCAGCCTTATCTGACCCTTTAGGACGACCATTCTTCCCTCAAAGCTCATTAGAGGCAAACTGTAAGTCGTCAAGTGTTCAAGTTTCAATCCTAGCCCGTGGTATAAGTCAGGATACATTACATCAGCAGCACTGCCCTGGTCAACCATAACCCTTCTCACATCGTACCCACCTATTCTTAGCGTAACCACCAGAGCATCGTCATGTGGCTGGATGGTTCCCACGTTGTCCTCGTCTGAGAAACCCAACACCAATGGAGTGTCCGTCCTGGCTCTTTTAGACGCTGAACTACACTCCTCGGCTGGAGATCGTGATACTGATAGTACCCTGGTAGGACATGACCCAGTCCTCCCCGTGGAAGCAAAAATAACATTGATCGTTCTAAGGGGGAGCCCCGAGGAAGCATCGCCCCGCCTCTCCGAACTTGCCTGGCCAGCTCGATCACTGGAGTTGTGCAGTAGATGTTTCAACTTTCCCTCTTAGACCAATTGCTCCAGATGGTCCCATAAATTCTTACAGTTCTCAGTGGTGTGTTCGTGATCTTGGTGGTAGTGGCAATAGAGATTCTGGTTACGTCTCGCAGGATCTCCTGCCATCTTATTAGGCCACTTAAAAAATGGCTCATTCCTAATCTTCTCCAACACCTGCTGCGCAGGTTCCCGAAACACAACGTGAACCTCCTGGATGTTGGCAGAATTCGACTGCCCAACAAAATCCTTCCGAGGCCGGTTATTGTTGTACTGGTCCGATCTGAAATCCCTCCTCTCCTGAGGGATTATCTTAGCCTTTCCTTTTCCCTGCAATTGGTCTTCTTCTACTCTTCTGTACTTGTCAATCCTATCCATCAGCTGATGCACATTGGTAACAGGTTTACCAGTTAAAGATTTCCTTAAATCATGCTCGGCTGGAAGACCAGCCTTGAAAGTGCTTATGGCTACATCGTCATGCTCTCCCTCTATCTCATTAAACATCTCCCAGTATCTGTCCGAATAAGCTTTAAGAGTCTCACCCTCTCGCATGGACATAGACAGCAAAGACCCCAAAGGCTAAGGAACCCTGCTGCAGGTAATAAAGCGAGCGCCAAAGGCCCGGGTAAGTTTCTTGAAGGAGTCTATGGAATTAGCCCGTAAATCGTTAAACCACCTCATCGCAACCGGGCCCAAGCTTGATGGGAAGACCTTACACATCAGAGCTTCATCTCTGGAATAGATAGCCATCTTTTGGCTGAAATGGCTAACATGCTCTACCGGGTCAGTCCGGCCATTGTATGAGGTGAACGTAGGCTGATGAAATCGCTGAGGAAGATTCGCATCCTCAATATTTCTTGTGAAGGGTGACTTGGAAACTTGGCTCAGAGCCTTGTTCATGGCGTTATTCTCCAAGCCCTTACTCGGCGGACTTTTGCGCTTACGTTGGCGGTGGTACTCTTCATCATAGGAAAAAGTCTCACTAGGCGGGGTTCTGGACCTTCGTCTATAACTAGCACCGTTCGTCTCCCCGGAGGAAGACCTGGAGCTAGGCGGCGAACACCTTCGTCGAGCATGACGCAACTCCCTTTTCAACTCGTCTATTTCACGTTGCATGTCTCTATCGTTCTTTGCATGGGAGACATGACTCTTCCCTCGAGACTGAATCTTACTGGTATGAGTCGTGCATGCACTTCCCTCACGACCCTCTCTCTTTTCGAGGCTCCGGCGTGGATCGCCATGCTGGGAGCCCCTTGACTCTGCCTGGTACGGATTAGTGTCTATCTAATGCGGCCCAGCTGCTATCTGGTGTGGACCTGCTTCCTCCATTGTAAACGTTGTAACCGAGTTTCCCTTGGCCTAAATCAAGCTCTTCCCACAGACGGCGCCAATTGTAAAGACTCAAATTGTAACGGCCCCAAAATGATATGGGGTTCGCACGTTAAAGGCCCAAACAATAAAATTTGTAGAGCGTGGATGTTAAAGAACTAGATTAACCTCCAAGGAAAAACGATCAAGTTCAACACTTATAGAAGTATTTCCACTAATATAACAATCAATTTCTCTTTTAAAATAAGTTTTCCGTTCTTAGTTTTTACAAGGTTTTCTTCTTAGTCCCTCTGGTTTTCAAGTTTCGATCCTTCTTTCAATACATTCTTTCATGTTATATACTGCCATCTTGGGCTCATCTTCGCCGCACACGTGTAGGTTGAATTTGGGGGATCCCTTCCTGTCCCATCCAACACTTCCTGGAAACATCAACCAGTAGCTGTAATGCTACTTTACCACTGTTCAGGCATCACCTCCACATTAATGCGGCCAGAGAGTTGGTTGGAAGGTATTTAATGCGGAGGTAGTAGCTTTACAGATATTTGTATGACTCCCCTGTCTTTCCCCTGGTCCAATATCCCTTTCTTAGCTGTGGTGCAATTCTGAAGTAAGTCGGTGATGGTATGACACTCAAATTCACCTCGGCTACAGGCCGAGGACTTATTGTACTCACCCCCTAATGTCTTTATTCCTCCCTTAGCCTTGCTTGTTTCACAGTCTTATCTGGGCCTTCTCGGATGGTCTAACATCCTCGGATTGGACTTTAGGCCCAGCTGGCATGGCCTTGATAATATCTTCTAATTAATTGGCCCCCACAGACATTTTTTTAATCTTTTCTTCTAATATATTATAGATTTATTATAGTTCTAAAAGGAAAAAAAAATGTTAGGGTCATATTTTTCTATGTATTGGCATATTTTTTTTGACAAAATGCACTTTATTTGTAATTGAGTAGATCTAAGTTGGGTTTAATGTATCAAGAAGTATGCAAAGTTTACTTTACAAGTGGTATCATTAAAGTCATAAAGATTGAATCAAGAAACAAGTGAAGAAAAGCTAATTCAACGAAACTCGACACTAGCATCTATCGAGACTTAATGAAGGATTCTCGACACAAGATTGACACCTCTCGATCTATTGAGCTCTGCAATTTTAGAATTCTCATATTTGAATTTCGGCCCATGATGATTTCGATTGCTAGGGCTTCATTCTCTAAACCTTTAAACCATATAAAAGTTTTATTTTAAAGTCATCAAAGATATAGAGACTCAATTAGAGAACTTATACACTCTATGAGAAGCCACTGCATTTTTGTGCGTCATAGGATTTTGTAACTAAGTGCTTCTAGATCTTCAATATGCTTTGAAGTGAAGAACTTTGCATCCAACAACAATTAATCAGTTACTAGGAGTTAGACACATACTAGGATCCGTGCAAAGGAAGAAGACTCTCTAAGATCAAATCCAATTAGGGATTAGAGTAAAGGTTCAACTATAGGTTGGTATTTTGGGATAGTCTATGGTAGTGGTAAGATTCCTTATACTTATAACCACTTGGTCTTAGTTAGTGGATTCTTGAGAGTGGTGACAAGAAAATCATCAGGTACAGTTTTTGCCTTACGAGAGGTTTTCCTCATTCGTCAACAAATCACCGTGTTAATTTATTTTCTGCTGTACTTAGTTTATTTAATGATTTGTTGGTGCCTCCATGATTTGCATGTAATTTGACATAATTAATCAACTTGTGTAATTGAATTAATTAACCAAGGTCAATCTATAACCCAACCAAAAAAAAAAAAATCGTTTTCTTATAAACAATCATATGAATTAACATCAATCCTTTCAAGAAGAGTGTTTTAGTAAAGCTTTAGGCATTAAGAGATGGTCTCGTCCTAGCACGCTATTGGGGATTTTATCTCTAATGTAGAATTTGATGCGAAAGCATTGTTTACATGATTAACAATATCATATACAATAATCTTATGTTAGAACCTATTCTATTTGATTGGAAAAACCTTTTGATGACATTTTCAAACATATTTGTGAAACATATTTATTGTGAAGCGAATTGTTGTGTGAATAGGCTAGCTAAGTTGGGTTGTACTCAAACATTGTATTTTGTTACATTTTATAATCCACTGCCTATCCTAGTTCCTTTGCTAACTTTTGCTAACTTCTGATAAAGTTAGTTTATATATATATATACCCCAAAACAAGCATTAATCTTTCCAATTTACTATTATTTCTATAAAAATTAACATAGGTGATGTGCGTACCCAAAATATGGTTCTAGGGCTCGACCTTGACTTGGGCTCATAATCTATTTGTGTGGTGGACTTTGGATTTCCTACTATGGGTGACTCTATGCTCGGCGACCCAGACACACTCTTGTTTCCTCGAACTCTTCTCTTTACCTCACAGATTCACTCCTTTTTCTCTCTTGGTTTAGTCCCTCTTTTCTCCTTCGTTCTTTCCCCAGAACTTCCAACCCCCATTTTCTCATTCTATTCTCTTATTTATAGCCCGAGATGAGTGTAGGTGTCATGATTATTCTTGATTATTAGTGGAAATAGGGGTCTAATTCCAACGTTTCTAAGTGGCCTTAGTGGATGTTCCGTTAGGAACGGTGGTAATGGCATCAGAATTGGTTCTTGCCACCAAAAGGCCGTTCGGCAGCGACACTCCCTAAGGCAGTATCGAGACGCTGGGACCTTGTATCCCCGAGCAATATTACTCCTAGGAAGGACTCATTTTTGCCATTCAAAACATAGTAGCCCCAATATGGTTTTGTGGTTCAAACCGGGCGTCGAGGTGCGTTCGGATCGAGGCCATTAATCTAAGAGGGGTTGGGTCGGGTGTTGTATTGCAAGGCTAAGGCCCATGGCTGAATGGGATTGGGGCCCTGTCCCCCACTTTACCACGAGGCTGGGGTTCAAGGTCCAATGGGCCTAGGGCCTTGCCCCGTACAATGTCATGTACATTTCCACGAGACTGGGGTCCAGGGTCCAATGGGTCCGGGGCCTTACCCCGTACAATAGCCCCCCTTTGATTTGTGCCTGGATACCGGGAACGAATGAAGGACAATCTGAACGACGTTGGTGATTTCCTAAGAAGCTCGATCGTTGACTGTCAACCGAATAGGATGACCATCAATGCCTTCTTAAAAGGAGCGCTGTGCCAAACTGTCACATTTGTCAGTAATTATGGCCCGACGGTTCGAGAACCGAGCCCACGTGTTTAAGGGTTATCAAAAGGGATTAGAAGAGTTTTCCCGCCTCCTTCTTCATTAAATGCTTTTATCCCTATAAATAGCTTCTCCTGATTTCCCACGCCACTTTTTGCATCCTCTCTTCTTTAGTTCCCTCTTTGCCGAGCACATTTCTTGAGCGTAGTTTTCCTGTGCGTAAAATCTCCAGCCCAGATCATCACTTCCTAGAGCCCTCAGTAAGTCTTCTTTACTCTTCCTTCTCCTTTCAGTTTTCCTTCACTCTTAGAGTTTAAGAATGGGTTATTCTTACCTCTTCGCTCTTGGAACGCCTTTGGCCAGTTTTAGAGCGACCTATGGCGTTCCTGAGGATATTGATATCGCCTACTATCACGAGGGCGATATTACCCTCCAAATGCGCGCTGATTCAAATGTAGCCTTTTCCCCTTTGATGGCCATTCTAGAGGGTGGGGTTAGGTTTCCCGTGGACCCTCTCATTATATGTACCCTTAGGTTTTACGGCCTGTGTCCTGACCAACTCCCCCCCAACTTTTACTGAGTGGTGAGTTGTGTCAGTAGATTAAACCAAGTATTTGGGTTACAACTAAACCATCACGACATCAATTTCATGTATAGTTTGTGCGGCAAAATTAAGTCCGATTACTATTTAAAAACTAGAGACATGCAGGTACGACTTATATCATGCCTTCTCGATTCCAACAGAAACTCGACGGGAGAATTCGTCCGAGTGAGCGGCAATTGGCTTGCCGATGAGCTCCCTTGCCCACTTTCACTGCGTGATGTTGGTCGGTACCGAGTACCTTTACTTGTTTTAAATTCGACACTTTCGCTCGGTTTACTCACGTATGTACTAACCAGTCTTTTTATTGATTTTTTGCAAAAGGAAGAAGATTTAAACTGGATCTTAGAGTTGTGCATGTGAAGGACCTTAATTTTGTACTTAGTTCAGAGATTTTTGTGCACACGGAAGGGCAGCTCCGAGCATCCCATCTAATACTTGGCTGCAAACCCGTGTACTCCACCTGGCAGTCATTCAGCCAAGCTTTGCAAGTGGACAGCCCGGATCTGTCATACATCGATGTTTGGCACGCCAACTTCCTTCCGTTCTCCTTGATCGTCGGCGAAGCTCGGGACCTCGGCCCCAGATATACCACCGCAGAGGACCTTGAACCGATGAGAGACGAATTAGCTAAACGCATATCTCAAAGCCGTAAGGTCCACGTACCTGTTGAAGAGCCCGAAGCTCAAGCTCGAACCGCCAAGCCAGAAGCAGCCTAGGCCGATCAAGATGCAGAGATGGTGACCAGGCAAAAAATGACCGTTGACTGGTTCTTGCCCGGCACTCGTCCTATGGCTCAACCTCAACAGCCTCAGGGCAAGGACCGTACTCCTCCTCTTCCCCCTATCGGCCGTGCTAAAAAGAAGCAGCGTGTTAAAGATTAGTTGCCCAGGGTTCCAAGTGATGCCCCTTCGAAGACCCCTCCCCGGGCATCGGGTGGGATCATGATTTGGGAGCCAGCAGGTGATTCCCGATGAACTGCCCAGGTTGGCACCGGCGTGGCATCTTTATCCTGGCTCGAGGTCGATTGGCAGCCTACTTTCAAATTCAGCGACGGGCCTCTACTAGCGTCCGCTAGAATAAGGACCTGGGCCCAGGGCTAAGGGGGGCGGGTGGCCCAGAGCTTGGTGCATGGCCTTTTACTGCCCGAGGATGTCCAATTTTTCTTGGACGGGACCGAGGAATCGCTGGCCAGGCGGTTACAGTTGCACACCATAGCGGTAACTTCTTTTCACTTTCCCATTTATTTTGAGGCATATGTATTCCCATTGCTTTCATGCTAACCACTATTGCATTATTAGGCCACGCAGCTGACCCACATCCTTGACGAGAGGCTGAAGGAGCTCACCGTGGATGTTGAACGGGAAAAGGCCCTTAAGGATGTCGCGGTTGCCACGACGAAGGAAAAGGGCCATAAGGATGTCGCGGCTACCATGGTGAAGGAAAAGGGCAAGGCTACTGAGGCCGCTGAAAATAGGGCACAGTCTGCCGGTTGGTGGCAGAGAAAAAGCTGACCGAGGTGGAAGCTAAATTGGGGGGCACGGAGCTGAAACTGGCAGAGGCTGAAAGCCTAAACTTGACTCAAGCTGACGAGGTCGCAGACCTTAAAGCGGCCTTTGATTCCTGTGAGAAAAAATGGTACAACGAAGGCTTTGCAGACACCGAAAACTCCGTGGAGCCTATCGTCCACCAAGCACGGCATCATGGGTTCCGGGGGGGGGGGGTGGTTGGTGGCCCTGCAAGCGATGAGGGTAGCTGAGGATTCTCCACTGAGGAATCCAAAGCAAATTCCCTATCTGGCTCCCCCTCCCCCCGTCCAAAGTCAAGCCACTACCACTGATGAGGAGGATACCCCCAGCATGAGGGAGCTAGTGCAAGCAATTGATATGCAGATGGAGATGGTCGACCTTAAAGTCACTAGTAACCTCATCGCTGTCGTAGACATACAGGCCTAGCAACTCCCCTCCGGTCAGCCAATCGAGGAGCCACCAACATAGCCTACTGAGGATGCCGCTTTGTCACAGTCCCCCGATCCAGCCGCATAAGTTTGAAGAAGATTTTTGCCAATTGAATATTGCTTTTCTATTCTGTTGTTCAATTTTCCTTTATCTGGTTATTACCTACAGTCACCAGGGTGTGGTGACAAAATACTCTTTAAATTTTAACTTGCACTTAACTTTATCTTGTTAAGCTAGTCATTTAAGGTGGTAATTAGACATCTACTTATAAATAAAGTGTTACTTTGTTTGCCGAATTGCTTCTCATAGCTTTCGTAGTTGGAGGTAAATGCTAGGCTTATGCCTTATCGGCAATTATAGCCGAATAAAGTGCGCGCTCATTTTTAGCGAAAGTGTATGTTAACTTCTTATAGCTTTCATTGTAAGGTTCCCTTATGTTCGGCGCTAATGGGGTTAAGCCGGGATAGGTGCCTGTCCTTAGAATAATTTGGAGTAGGGTTTTCGTCTGTTCGGTGATTAGGATCGAACCAAGAGCAGACTTCTGTCCTTGAAATAACTGTGTAAGGTTTCCACCTATCCATTGATGAAAATTGGACCAGGCATAGGTTTTTGTCCTTAGATAAAATCTGAGATTAGGATTCCATCTGTCCAGTTATGAAAATCAAACCAGGCACTGGTTTCTGTCTTTAGATAAGATAAGGTTTTCACCTACCTGGTGATTGAGATCGAACCGAGAAACAGGTTTCTATCCTTAGAGTAATTTGATGTAAGGTTTCCACCTATCCGGTGATTAAGATCGAACCTAGGAGTAGGTTTTTGTCCTTGGATTAATTTGATATAAGGTTTCCACCTGTCCGGTGATTGAGATCGAACCGAGGAGCAGGTTTCTGTCCTTAGATTAATTTGATATAAGGTTTCCACCTGTCCGGTGATTGAGATCGAACCGAGGAGCAGGTTTCTGTCCTTAGATTAATTTGATATAAGGTTTCCACTTGTCTGGTGATTGAGATCGAATCGAAAAGCAGATTTCTGTCCTTCGACTAATTTGATGTAAGGTTTCCACTTGTCTGGTGATTGAGATCGAACCGAGGAGCAGGTTTCTATCCTTAGATTAATTTGATATAAGGTTTCCACCTGTCTGGTGATTGAGATCGAACCGAGGAGAAGATTTCTGTCCTTAGATTAATTTGATATAAAGTTTCCATCTGTCCGGTGATTGAGATCAAACCGAGGAGTAGGTTTCTGTCCTCAGATAAAATATGATATGAAGTTCCCTCGCGTTTGTTGACCAGGGCTAATGAGTTAACAACGATTGAATGATAAGTACAAATACACCTGCATAGATAAACATCACTGTCGTATTAATTAATAATATGCACATATAACATTACACTCAATCCGTACCCCCGCGTATTGATAATCAATGGTAAAATTTCTTCAAATTGTGGGCATTCCATGGCCAGGGGAGTGGTCTTTCGTCCAAATCTTCCAAGTAGTACGCCCCTGTGCTCGCAATGGGGGTGACTCTATAGGGTCCTTCCCAGGTCGGTGCTAACTTCCCTACGTTGACATCTCCTGTATTCCTTACTACCTTCCGAAGTACCAGATCTCCAGCTTCAAATTCCCTCCTCCTTACGTCCTTGTTGTATCTTCGGGCAAGTTTTTGTTGATATTCTGCCAGCCGTATAGTCGTTGATTCTCGGCACTCTTCCAACAAGTTCAACTGTTTCAGCATTATTCTTGATTCGATCCACAATCCTGTGCACCAGTTCCTTGAAAGCTACATTCACTTCCCCCATCAGTGGCCCTGGCTCTTGAATCCTCAAATCCTTCCGGGGTCTTGACTGTAAACCGCTCTACCGAGGATGATTTACAACTGGGGCCTTACCTCTGCTCTACAACCGATCATCCTCCAATTGTTTATATTCCTCAATACACCTCATCAACTGCCTCATGTCCTTGGGAGGCCTCCTCGTCAATGAGTCTCGCAATTCGGAATCCTCGGGCAATCCCATCTGAAAAGTACTCGCCGCGATTTTCTCGTTACCTCTACCAATCTCATTGTATAGCTCTTAGTACCGGCTAGCATAGCTGCAGAGGGTTTCCCCAGCCCCCATTTTCATTGATAGCAATGCATCCACGGGCTACGAAACTCAGTTGCAAGTCATGAACCGAACACCAAACTCTTGAATCAAATCGGAAAAACTATGGATCGGGCCTTTCCTTAATCCATTAAACCACCTCAAAGTAGTGGGACCAAGACTCGATGGAAATACCTTACACATCAGTGCATCGTTATGAGTGTGTAAAGACATCATCTAGATGTAATGGCTTACATGTTCTACTAGGTCCGTCTTTCCATTGTAAGAGTTGAACGGTGGTCGTGTAAATCTGCTCGGCATAGGGGCTCATTCAATGTCCCTCAAGAATGGTGATCGGGCAGCTTTTCGTAATGCGCGGCTCATAGCGTCCATGACAGCATTCTGAGGTCGTCGCTACTCTAGAGAAATCGACTCTCGGTCCGCGTATTCCCGTGAGCGATCCCAGTGCCGATGAGATCCCGATTGATGGGACCCTGCTCCATGGCAACCCCCTACACTAGCCGACCCTTCTCCTCGCTCCTCATGGTCCCTTCCCTGGTGCCTGCCTCTCACTTCCAACTCTAAATCCCTTACCAGCCTACGTAGACACTCAAGTTCCTCATCCCTTTGCTCAAGCTCTTCATCCCTTCTGTCGATACGATTGTGCCTCGAAGCACCAGACAATATCCGGTATGTTTGAAACGACCCTTCTCCAAGGCTAGACTGCCCTTGCTCCTTATACTCCCTATCTTCGCATCACTTCTGCCTTCTTTCCTACCAGGTGGATCCCCGAGAAGATCTCCCAGAGCCACTTTCAGTATAGCTCATTGATTGTCCTCTAGAAATTTTCTTGCGCGCACCCTGGCAGAACCACAGCTTCGTAGGAGATTCCCACAGACGGCGCCAATTGTGCGTACCCAAAATATGGTTCTAGGGCTCAACCTTAACTTGGGCTCTAATCTATTTGTGTGGTGGGCTTTGGGTTTCCTACTATGGGTGGCTCTATGCTCGGCGACCCAAACACACTCTTGTTTCCTTGAACCCTTCTCTTTACCTTATAGAGTCACTCATTTTTCTCTCTTGGTTTAGTCCCTCTTTTCTCCTTCGTTCTCTCCCAGAACTTCCAACCCCCATTTTCTCATTCTATTCTCTTATTTATAGCCTGAGATGAGTGGATGTGTTATGATTATTCCTGATTATTAGTGGAAATTGGGGTCCAATTCCAACGTTTCTAAGTGGCCTTAGTGGATGTTCTGTTGGGAATGGTGGTAATGGCATCGGAACTGGTTCCTGCCACAAAAGGTCATTCGGTAGTGACACTCCCTAAGGTAGTACCGGGATGCTGGGACCTTGTATCCACGAGCAATATTACTCCTAGGAAGGACTCATTTTCGCCATTCAAAACATAGTAGCCCCAATATGGTTTTTTGTGGTTCAAACCAGGCGTCGAAGTGCGTTTGGACTGAGGCCATTAATCCAAGAGGGGTTGGGTTAGGTGTTGTATTGCAAGGCTAGGGCCCATGGCCTAACGGGCTTGGGGCCCTATCCCCCACTTTACCACGAGGCTAGGGTTCAAGGTCCAATGGGCCCAGGGCCTTGCCCCATACAATGTCATGTACGTTTCCATGAGACTGGGGTCCAGGGTCCAATGGGTCCGGGGCCTTACCCCATACAGGCGAAAATACACTTTTGGTACCTACATTTTGGGTTGATTCCCATTTTGGTCCCTATTTTGATTTTGCTACTATTCCATTCCCTAAAAGCAGAAAATCAATTCTATTTTGGTCCCTACCATCAACTAACTAACAAAAAACTCATATGTGGCGGACGGAGTGCATATGTATCATGTTAGATGTTGACGTGGCTAATAAAATAATATTAAAAAAAAATTATTTGGATTTTAGAAAATGACACATCAACATTTAATTAATAAAAAAAATTCTAATAAAAAAATTCAATCTAAATTGAAAAAATTCAAAAAGGAAAAAAAAAAAAATTCAATTTTAAGGATTGAGAAAAAAATTTATATCAATTATTTCAATTTTTCTTGAACTTTCTTAAGAAAATGCTCCTTCTCAATCTATGTTGGTGTTTCTGTGTTTGTGTTTGTTTCTATTGCATTTTATTATTTCTTTTAAGATAAACCAAAAAAGAAAAATCAAAACAAAAATAAATTAATAAATAAATCTTATCTCTCTCTCTTAGTCTTTGTGTTTTGCATCTGTTTCTTTTTCTTCTTTCTTTTCAAATGCAGGTCCATAACTGGCTCTCAGCTGCAACTTGCTATTCCGGCAAGAAGCGCCGAAACCATGCTCCCTATAACGACGGTGCGTCCAAGCCTCTCAACTTCAAGACAAAGTCTTTCCTTCATATTGTGATCCTTCACGATATGGATCTTGAATGGAATTTGCACCTCCACGACCGGCTGAGCCAGATCGTTCACTTGTTTATGTTTGTATCTTTCTTTGTTCAATCTCTGAATCTCTCTCTCTCTCTCTCTCTCTCTCTCTCTCTCTCT
This sequence comes from Quercus tomentella, assembly GCA_028535165.1. NCBI lineage: Eukaryota > Viridiplantae > Streptophyta > Magnoliopsida > Fagales > Fagaceae > Quercus > Quercus tomentella. The sequence goes on along the minus strand of JAPQVY010000133.1, from coordinate 48,734,153 downwards.
CTCTAAACCTGAATACCTCTTCCTCTATCTTGTTTGATCAGTGATGGTGGTGTGGGTTTGGTGGCTTTGTTAGCGTGGGTTTGTTGACTGATTAGTGGGTTTAGTGATTGGTTCAGTGGGTTTAGAGATTGATCGATGGGGTGGATCGTTGGTTTGGTGATTGATCGGTGGTAGCGGTGGTGATTGGTGGTTTGATTTGTTCATGTGGATTTTGGATTGGAGGGTTGGTTGGTTGGTTGGTTTGATTGGTGATCGTTGGTTGGGTTTGTTGTTAGTGTGGGTTTCATACTTGCTTAAGGTGGGTTTGCTGGGTTCAACTTGCTTGAGATGGTTTTTTCTAGGTTTGAGATTTTTTTTTTTGGGTTGGTCGTGTTGTATTTTTGGATTGATTTGGTATTTTGGGACTTTGGGATTTGATGATTTTGCTGGGGTTTGAGAAAATGGTGGCTTTAAGATTTATGATTTTGTTTTTGAGCTGAATTTTTTGGGTTTTTTTTGTGTGTTTGTTTCCTAAGAAAATTTTTGGGTTTGCTAGTTTGTTTGCTAGGGAAGAACATGAAGTTCATGTTCTAGGAAAGAAGAAATGTTCTTACGAAAAAAAAAAGAAAAAAGATTAATGTTTTTTTTTTAAAATTTTCTGATCTATCCTTTTTTAATTAATTTTTTATTAATTTAAATCTTACGTGGCATTAAAAAAATGCCAAATAATTTTTTTAATAATATTTTAATGGCTACATCAGTGCCACATTAGCAAGTAGGGCATTCCGTTTGTCACATAGGAGTTTTTTGTCAGTGGGTTGATGGCAGGGACCAAAATAGAATTGATTTTTTGTTTTTAGGGCCTGGAATATTAGCAAAATCAAAATAAGGACCAAAATAAGAATTGGTCCGAAATGTGGGGACCAAAAGTATATTTTTGCCAATAACATAATATTTTGGCAACTTTTGATCTTTCATATATTGACATACATATATTTTATTGGGTACTTGGGCAAAATAAATTGACATACACAATCATAAAATTATAAGCAATTACACGAGTTCATAGAGTAAGAGTAGGAGTGAGAGGCAGAGCTTATAAGAGTGACTATTTTAAATAGAAAACCTATATTTTTTTTATATGATTATGAATTTAATCCCTAAGGCTTATACCCTTAAAAATTTATTGTTGTTAAAAAAATGTTATTATGTGTATTTTTAAAAAGGAATATCTTATTAAAAAAACTCTTTTTCTTTTTTAATGAATATAATCAATCACTTCTGGAGTTGAAACAGTTGCAACTTGAAAAAAGGTTTCTCTCGCCGATTAGTGTTTCTCTGCTAGGGTTTATCTCTTGCTAGGGCCCCTGTGAGGCATGTAGAATTTTCGTCCCTACTTCTTTGTAGGTTTCTCATTACCCTTCAGCACTCTAGGCTAGTAAGATGGACGTGGATTTCTTGTATCCTCTGGTTTTTTGGTTGTGTGACTCTCGGCTTCTCGGTTTAGTCTCCTCTATTTCAGCCAATAGGTATGGCTCATATTGATGATCTTTAGGCTCGCTTCTTTATCACGGAGGAAGAAGAATAGGGCACTGATGTGCCCAAGCACGGTGAGCCTGCCTATATCATTTAGTGGAAAGTTTTTTTACTAAACATGTTGTGAATGTGAAGGCTGTTGCTCGCACATTCAAACCTCTTTGGCAACTTTTTGGGGAACTCAAAATTCGAGACATTGGGGGGAACTTGTTGCTGTTCAAATTTGATGATGCTATGGATTTAGAAAGAATTTTGGAGTTTGAACCTTGGACTTACGATAAAATTTTGGTTGTATTCCAACGCGTTGTCGATGCCAAATTTGCTCCATTGTTGGCTTTCAATTCAGTCCAGTTCTGGGAGCAGCTTCACAACATCCCCGTCACTAGTATAATTCAGGAAACTGGTGAGGCAATGGGAAATTCAATTGGCACCATTGTCCAAGTGGCCGATCTAGAAGATGATGGAGTGGGAGGTGATGTACTATATGTTGGAAAAACATATGCTTGTATCACATACAAAACATACGCAGCGGAAAATTAACATATCTACTTCGTTCGCAATTGATAACATGTACTATGTAAATTTTAGAATACAAGAACAAGATAGTGTACCTTGGTGCGGTGAAATTCAAAACCAAATATTAGAAGTACTTGGCAACACTTTTAATCTTCACCCCAATTCCACTTGTGCCCAAGAAGTGTGGTCTCTCAATTAGTTTATATGTATGTGTTCAAGGGAGAATAAGTGAGTGTCTTACACTCATATACAAACCATTTTATTCTCTTATGAAATTCTGTATGTTTCTCTCCTTATAACTGATTATCTAATTGGACTAGCCCTTTGGGCCATTCCAATTGGGCTTTAGTATGTGGCTTGGAGTGGGACCAAAAGGGAACAAATAAGACACTAGCTCCAATGGGTTTTGCGCTTTTCTGTCAACTCTTGACAAGCCCAAAATTATCATTAATTATATTTAATACCACTATATAATATAATTGCACTCTAGGCCTTATTAATAAATTATAACCCAAAACTTTATTATACATACAACTCCTTCATAAAATATTCGTAGTAATACAAAGTCATGAATGTTGACTGCCACTTTGAAGATTACTACAACTTAATCCTTGAGTACCTGGTTTAATCCTTTAAGTTATTCATCATTCATCATATATTTATGAAATCCAATTTCATAAATATATATTTTAGTAACTCCTTACTAAAGTGGTTAGGCCTAACACTCTGAATAACCGAATCCATTAAACTTATCTCAAGGGAATATTTTATATCTCTGTTAAGAGATTATGAATTTCATCTTGAGAATATATGTTCCTTCAACACTAAATGTGGCTGCCCAACATACTGAGGTTTTGATCATGACTTTAGATTTCACTCCTGATATATCAAAGCAACCTACACCTCATGATCAGGTTCATCATTCTCTCAGGATTAAGAGTTGATGTAAATAGAAGTTGTGAGATTTATTAATCATTTGATAATCATTAGTAGAATAATAAATCTCACAGTGGTCCAGTTCAATATTTCTTAACACTTAAAACATATCAACATATCAACTAGAAGTCTCCACTTCCATGATCAAGACAAATCATCTTAGTTGATATGTTATAGTCTTTGCAGATGAAATGCCTAATTTCATCACCGACTACAAACTAAAATTCTGAGTTTACAAAGAACTTGTGACTTATATCTTCTGTGACTAAATCACATAAATCACATACTATGCATTTCATGGACTATATGATAATGTTCAAATATTCATGTTACCATTATTTTAGATAATAATAATAAAACTACTTTATTAATCACAACATAATGTCATACATAGCATCATACAGTAGGATTTAAGGGCATATATCCTAACACTATGAATTAGGGTGGCTATGGACATTACAAAAGCTCTTCCTTGATGCTGCAAGCTGTGGGCCGAGGGAGAGCAAATTGGGTGGGCGTTACTTAAATATGAATGTCTTCAAAACTTTTGTTACTGGTGTGGAAGGGTGAATCATATAGAAAAGGATTGCAAGGTTTGGTTGAAAGGAAAAGGATCAATCAAAAAAGAAAACCAGCAATATGGTGAGTGGTTATGTGCAGAACTGTTGCGGCAAAATAGAAAATCAATGGTTGTGGTGACTGGAAGTAATTAGGGTCTGTCTGCTTGGAAAAAGGGTCCGGCAAAACCACACAGTTAGTACCTGCAACTAGTGAAGTTCTTGAAAAAGGAACAATGACTGCTATCAAGGAGGATGGGGAGTCGATGATGGAAGATGTTGACAACCATGTGTTTGCACTAGCAGGTAAGGATACTTTAGCGAATTTTGGGGTAACTGCCATTGTCAATACTGGGGTTGATCAGACCATAGAAGGGGTGTCTGACGATACAGATATGTTGGGAAGGGAGTTCCTTGGTCTGCCCAATGACAGTGATCTCTCAATTCAACCTGGGAAAGGTAATCAGGTACTTGGTCAGTTTCCTACTTTCAGTTTTATTGCAAATAAACAATGCCTGGCTGATATCTCAAATAGTGTAGATGCTAATTGACTTGTGAGTGGGAGTTTAAAGACTTGGGAAAAATTAGCATGAGGTGAAGGAATTAACAGTATCTACCCTAGTCCAATTCATTAGGGAAGTCGTCGACCTGAGTTGAATGAATTTGAGATTTCTAGGTCGAAATGGAGGTGCGTGTCAATAGGAAGGTGTGACGACAAGGAGAATTTTTAGATGGTTGCTGGTACCCAGCACCACCACTCCCAATGAATTGCTTAAGTTGGAACTATCATGGGCTTGGGAACCCACAGATAGAAGGCGAACTTGCCACCTTAATTGGCAAAAAAGATCCCAAATTGATTTTCTTGATGGAAACTAAGGTTGATAGAGATGGTATTGCTCGTATTTGTCGTAAGTTGTAGAGTTCTAATTTTTGTGTGGTACCCTGGCTGTCCAGGGGTGGTGGTCTAGCTCTTTTATGGAAGAATGATATGAATGTTACTATTTTTAACTCCTCTGATCATTATATTGATGCTGTTGTTGACTACGGAATGAATCACGTTTGGCATTTCATGGGTTTCTACGGAGATTCTAATACCAGCCGGGAAAATTCCTAGTCTTTATTGAAGTCTTTAAGCCATAGTATGTCCCTCCCATTGGTTTGTGTGGGGGACTTTAATGAAATTCTTTTTGCAGATGAGAAATAGGGTTGGCTGGATCAACCTGAGAGGCAAATGCAAGGCTTTCGGGATGCCTTAGATTACTGTGGTTTAAAGGATCTTGGCTTTGCTGGTTACCCTTTTACGTGGTGCAATTGGAGACAAGGTGATTAGAATGTTTGGGTGAGGCTTGATCGTGGAGTTGCCACAGTGGACTGGGTTCTTAGGTTTTCCACTTCTTGAATTCACCATCTGGAAGCTTTCCATTCGAATCACATACCGATTATTCTCATCTCAGATTTTGAGTAAAAGAGGTTATACAAGAAGGGGAGGCCATTCAGATTTGAAGCTATGTGGTTGAGGGACAACACTTGTGAGGAGGTGGTTGTGAATTCTTGGGTAGAGGTGCATGACCCAAATCCTATTAGAGTTTTATCAAAAAAATATCCACATGCCAAGACAATTTCAGAACTTGGAATTGTGAAACTTTTGGGCACATACGGATCTCACTGGCAAAAAAATTGAGGGAGTTGAGTAGGGCTGAGGAAGTTGGTTTGTATAGGTCCAATCCAGCTCTTATCAACAAATTGGGAGAGGAAGTTCAAGGGCTTAAGTCTAAAGAAGAAATAATGTGGAAGCAAAGGTCTTGTATTGATTGGCTGAGGGATGGTGACCGAAACACTAGGTATTTCCATTGCAGGGAAAATTAGTGGAACAAGCACAATTATATATTGTGGCTTGAGGATGATAATGGTATTTGGACTGAGGATGAAAGCCGTATTGTGGGGGGGGGGGGGTGGTTGAGGCCTATTTCACTAATATTTTCACCATTTCGAATCCTTTTAGGTTTGATGATGTTCATAATGGTGTGCCCCCAATTGTAATTGTAGAGATGGACTCAGGATTGCTACGACCTTAGATAGCCGAGGAAGTTCAAAAAGCCCTCACTCAGATGGCTCCTCCCACTTAAGGGTGGCAAAATTGGACACGACTCGCGAACCTGACATGACACGAAATTAGCAGGTTATGGGTTGGGGCTTAATGAGTTCGTGTCATATTCGAGTTGACACGACAGACCCGTTTGATAAATGGGTTGGGTTAGGGTTCAACCTATGGAACTTGTTTGACCCGTTTAATTAAATGAAAATTTACCAATATATCCTTCAAACCCTATGTATATAAACTTATTAGTTGTTGTGCTTTATTTTCTTTGACCTATTGTGATTGATTATTTATGATATTGAGATATGCTTTAGTTTTGAATGATTATTTGTGATACAGTTATTCATTAGTTCTGAATTTTATATTTAAACTATTTATTTGCTAGTTTTTTCATAAATGTTTTTCTTCATTTTGATAAAATCAGATAAACAGGTCGACATAACTAACTCGTTTAATAAATGGGTCGTGTTAGGGTTGAGGAGTCTTGACCCATTTAATAAACATGTCGGGTTAGTGTTGACCCATATAGTCAGATACGCATGAGTTGACATGACACAAACCCGACACGCGAACACGAATTACCACCCCTACTCTCATTGCTCTGGGACCCGATGGTATGTCACCTATTTTCTATAAATCCTTTTGGCACATTGTTGGGAGTGATGTTACCAAAGCTGTCTTAACTGATTTGTGCCTGAATCTTTAAACCACACCTTTATTGCTCTTATACAAAAAATCAAGGATCCTAAAAGGGTCTTTGATTTTCGTCCTATTAGCCTGTGCAATATGGTCTATAAACTTATTGCTAAAGTATTGGTTAACCATTTGAAATTGATTTTGCCACACGTAGTTTCAGATTCTCAAAGTGCATTCTTATCAGAGAGACTAATAACTGATAATGTTTTGGTGGCTTTTGAAACATTGCATTATCTAAAACAAAAAACCCAGGGCAAATTGGGGTTCATGGCCCTAAAACTGGATATGAGCAATACTTATGATAGAGTTGAGTGGGAATTTTTGAGGAGAGCTATGTTGCATTTGGGTTTTGCCGATAGATTTGTTAGTATGATAATGTCCTGTATAACATCGGTGTCCTTCTTTGTTCTTCTTAATGGGGAGCCAGTTAGTAATATAAAGCCCAACAGGGGGCTTCGATAGGGCAACTTGTTATCTCCATATTTGTTTCTGGTGTGTGCCATAGGGCTTCAAGGACTGCTGCATAAAGCTGAAAGTGAAGGGCTCATAAGGGGGGGGGGGTTTCAATTTGTAGAAATGCGCCTCAGGTTTCCCACTTATTTTTTGTTGATGATAGTGTATTGCTCCGTAGAGCAAAAGAATCGAGTGCCAGGTAATCCTTGACATTTTATCAGTCTATGAGAAGGGGTTGGGCCAGAAGATTAACAGAGATAAAACCAATATTTTTTTTAGCTCCAATACTCAACTTGATCTTCAAACTTGCATCCAACAGATTTTCGGGGTGCCTTTAATTAGACAGTATGAAAAATATCTGGGCCTACCTACCTTTGTGGGACAAGCAAAGAAGCAAAGCTTTATATATATCCAGAAGTGTGTCTGGAAAAAACTACAGGGTTGGAAAGAGAAGATTCTATCTCGGCAGGCAGAGATGTCCTTATAAAATCAATGATCCAAGCAATCCCAACTTATTCCATGAGTTGCTTTAAACTTCCCGAAGGGTTGATTAAGGATATTGAAGTCATGATCCCCAAGTTTTGGTGGGGTTACAATGGTGATTCCAGGAAGATTCATTGGGTGAAGTGGGATCGTTTGTGTGACTCCAAGAAGGATAGGGGTATGGGTTTCAAGGAAATTGAAAAGTTCAATGAAGCTTTGTTGGCTAAACAAGTGTGGTGTATGATGAACAACCCAAATTCTTTGTGTTATAAAGTCTTTAAGGCTAGATTTTTTTTTTTTTTTTTTTTTTCCAAATTGTTCAATTCTAGAGGCAAATGAGTCGAAAGCAACTCCTATGCATGGAAAAGCATTCTTACTGCAAGAGAAGTAGTGAAGAAAGGGATGGTATGGTGCATTGGTGATGGTAACTCAATGTGTATTAGAGAAGATAAATGGCTCCCAGACTAATGTTATAGAAAGGTCACCTCTCCCCTCCTTTCCATTCCACCCAATTCAAAGGTGAGTTGCCTTATCAACACAAATACTTGTGAATGGAATTCTGACATGATCCAATAGGTGTTCTTGCCACAAGAAGCTGAAAAAATTTGAGCATCTCATTGAGTTTTAGATTACCCTCTCACCGATTGATTTGGTCCATAACTCCTCCTAGTAAATTTACTACCAGAAGCGTCTATAGCTTGTTGGCTTCTAATGCTTCAGCCAATAATCCAAGTAGCTCAATTCTGGGCCCCTGGAAATCTTTTTGGAGAGGTCTATGGAAGCTACGAATCCTAAACAAAGTCAAGCATTTTGCCTAGAGAGCTTGTAATGAGGCCCTACTCACGATAGTCAACCTTGCCTGACAATAGGTGGTGAACAATAATCTATGCAGTAGCTGTAAATCCTTTTTGGAAGATGCAGTTCATGCAGTGTGGAGTTGCAAGGAAGTGGAAGGGGTCTGGCAGACTCTTAGCTGGACAAATTCCTCTGTGCACGCCCAACTGGGCGATTTTACTAACCTGTTTGCTAGTTTTTTGCCAGTTGAAGAGGATTATAGGGCTGAAGTCTTTATTCACACTACCTGGGATCTGTGGAATCGAAGAAATGTAGCATATTTGAATCGCCTAACACATCCTCTGGATCAAATCCTCTTGGTGGCAGGTGGTTTGCCCCAGGACTTCATTAACACTCAAATAGGTTCGTCCATCCCAGACCAGCTGCCTATCACGCATCAATGGCGCCCACCAGACCAACCTCGGTTTAAAGCTAACTTCGATGGAGCCGTGTTGAGTAACATCAATGTGGTTGGAATTGAAGTGGTGATCCGAGACTTTAAAGGTGACGTCATTAGTGTCCTTTCAAGACGCATACCGCTCCCACGAACAATGGAGGAAGTGGAAGCTCTTGCATGCCATCAAGTAGTCCAATTTGCATGTGAGATTGGTATCCACGAGGTAATCTTTGAAGGCAATTCATCGATTATCGTCCAAGCTCTCAAACACGGCCAAGTTGATCAGTCCGTGTAGGGGAATATCCTTGATGATGTTATTCAACACACATCCCAGTTACGTTTTTGTGATTTTTGTCATGTTCCCCAGACTTGTAATAAGGTAGCAGATTTTCTTGCTAAAAAGGATAGAGCAGGTTTAATATTTCAAGTTTGGTTAGAAGCCTTCCCCAGGGAGCTTATTTCCTTGGTTTTTGCTGATACTGTTTAAGTTAATTTTGTTGGAATAAAAGCCTTGTCTGGACTTCAAGGCTGGATTCTCAAAAAAAAAAAAAAATCAATCACTTCTTGTTTTTCTTCTTATGTTTAACAATGAATATTGATGAAGCATGATTTTGCCTCGTCACTATGTTCCTCATCAGTACGATAGACGACCTGAGATATTGTGTAAGAGAAAACACTAAATGGATAATGGCACCGGTTTGAGGCTTGTTAAAAACCCTCTGATGCTTAAGTTAGCTTACACTCTTTAGAAATCTATAATCTGTAGAGCAATTTTATGTGTGTATATTCCCTTCTTACCTGTCTTTCTTGACATTATATAGCCTTATGCTGAGTTAATGCTTAGTGTAATGTTACATTGTAGCTGGAGGATTTAATGCTTAATGATGGCCATTTAAACCCAACGTTTGCTGTCAATAATGGAGCTTTAACTGCACATTATTGGACGGAGATAATGGTTTAGTTCTTATTTATCACTCAATCATTGAATGTTGTCTGGAGTTAATGCACTTATGCTCGTCCATACTCTTACTCGTCATTATTATGGATGGTTTGCGAGTGACAGACGACCATTTATTTGCTACTCGTCAGTTGCCCCCTTTATTCCTTTGTCATCCTTTGTTTGGACGAGCAAAGGAATATGGAAAGTCCTTCTTGGGCAGGTTAGTTTATTTGTGCCACGAGATTCTCAACTTATCACATTTATTATAGGGCGACGTTTTCGTCAAATGATTGCCACGTTTTCTTCCCATGTTGGTCGCACGTGTGTTCTTTCCTTGAGTTTCCTGTGCATTGATTTTGCTTCATTTTTTAGCAAAAAACTCCTCATATCCTCATTCTTCTTCATTATACGTTGCACTTGAAGTCTGAAACAAAAAGAGAGCTTATGCACCCTTTGTACGGTAAGACTCATTTTCCTTTAGATTCCATTAATGGTTGATTTTTCTAACATTAGGCAGGAAGCTCCCTCTGTTTCATTCTTCTTTGCTAGGCTAGGGGTATTTCTTGAGTCCTCTGGTCGGCATCGTCCTCAAGTTGGTTTGTTTTTACCTCGAGATTATGGGGCCTTTAGACTTGTTTTGACTAGCCTTTTTCCTTTGATTCGTCACTCTTTGATTCCTCATCACCTTGAGATAACTACTATAAAGTATAGGGATAGTGACGTTAGGTCTAGCAAGCTAGAAACTGGTCTGTCATTGAGTAGTGAGTCTACTGATAAAGATTTTGAAATCGTGATGTCGAAACCCTCGTCATCTTCAAAACCTTCCTCTTCTTCAAAACCCTATTCGTCTTCGTCTTCAATCCTTTTCCATGCTCTCTTCGAGTCTTGCCTTTTAGAGTAGAGACACCTGAAATCTGTACGAAAGAGGTTCTAATTACCTGGAAGGGTCATTACAAGACTACCTCATTCTAACAAAAAAGCCTATTCCTTTGCTCATGGTGAAGTGAGTTTTTACGAAGCTACCTTTTCATGTGGCCTTCGTTTTCCTGTTCATCCTTTCATTATGCAACTTCTTTCTGCTCTCAATGTTGCACCTGGCCAGCTCGTCCCTAATGTATGGAGGACGATTATTGGCTGTATGTTGATTTGAGTATCTATCCATGATGGGGACATGATAACCTTAAATGAATTTCTTCACTTATATTGTCTGAAACCTTCTACCCACTATGGGTATTTTGAACTCTTGCCTTGGAATAAGGAGTCTAGGATTGTCCATAGCTTTCCTACTTCCTTTTGTGAATAGAAGTCACGATATTTTTCTGTTTCTGGATTCAGATGGGAAACCATGATTGACGACCTGTGGGGTGAGGTCCCGTGGTTGCTACGGAAATGGGAAATTCCCTCTCTTGGTGTGTCTCTCTACCTTTTTGTTAGCTGTTTTAACTTTATCATTCTCTGATTTTTCCTTGTTAACTTGTCTTGCAATTTCTGATCGTCCTGCATTAGAAGAGTGTTATCAAGGACAAGTTTAAGCTACTCTTGAGTTTGCCCTTACTATTGACGATTTCGATGACCTGGTAGATCCTTATCATTTATATGAGTATTGCCTTGGACCCAAATCTTCTGCATTTGTCTTAAAGAAGATTTCCCGGGAAGAGAAAAGTAGGTTTAACTTACCCTTCTTTCTTATTTCCTCTTATATATATATATATATATATATATATAAGAGCTTAGCTTTCTAACCTTCTATTTTGCAGAAATGGCTACCAGGTACAGAAAAGATAAGTATGATCGTGTGAAGAGTTTGAAGAACGAGCCTTTGTCCCTGCTTACTCCTGGATCGAAAAAGTTCAAGTTGGATGAGGGTAAAGATGAAACCCCTACCCCCTTATCTCTCTTTGGTACCCCATCTTCTCCTATGCCTTCACTTGAGATGATGACCTTCACTCCTTCAACCACTCACTCCAAAGATAAGAGTAAGGTTGGCAAGAGTGTATGGGAAGATCCTGCCACAGCCTTTGGACGAGCTCATAATGTCATTACTGATGATGAGCTTAGAGGTCTCTCGTCCATCCTTTCTCATGAGCTGGTCAGCTGCCATATTCATAAATTGGTGCAAGTATTTTACTTAGCTACCTGTTAAAAGCTTTGACCCTTCTCTCATTTTCCAGGTTCTTGGTGAATATTTGCGTTTGACGATTGATTACCTAGGCATCGAAGAGAAGGTGGTGGTGGCAAATTCCAAGGTAGAGGCCGAGAGCTCGAAGTTAAGGAAGGATCTGATCGAGACAATGGACCAGGCGATGAAGGCCAAGAAGAAGGTGAAGGAACTTAAGGACGCGCTGAAAGTGGAAAAGAGGGTCGTCATTTAAAAGGATGAGGAAGTTCAAGCTGCCCTTCTGAAGACAAATGAGGAGCATGAGAAGGTGATCTCTAAGTTTCTTGAGTCTGATCACTTCTCTAATCTTTAATTCGTCCAGTACTTCAAGGGCTCCGAGCTTCTTCGTAGGTGGATGATGAAGCATCACAGCCAAGTAGCAGACTTTGCAAACCTTTATTTCGAAGCTATTGATACTGAAATCCTTGCTGACAAGACCAAAGAGAAAGAAGATGAAACTATTGTCGATGATGCTGAAGGGGATGGTACTATTGCAGGTGGAGTTGCAGATGAGGCTCATATGGACAAGGGCCATATTGAAGAGATTGTCAATGCTCCTTGAAAGAAATTTTTTTTAAAACCCTTTTTTTTTAAGACTTTGGTTGCCTCGTGTTTTGAGGCTTTAACTTAAAGACAATAGGTGCCTCTTGTTTTGAGGCTTTACTTTAGAAACAATGGATGTTTTGGATGCCTTCTGTTTTAAGGCTTTTGCTTTTATAAACAATGCACTCATTTAGGCCCCCCTTTTTTTTTACTTATTCAGCCTTTGCTTAAGAAATTTTGTTATGGCTTAAACCTCAAAGTTCTTGTCTTAATATCGGACTTCGTTATTTGAGGTTCTTTTGACCATTACATAGTACTCCTTTGGGAATACATGATGAGAACTTGAAGTTCTCGTCATTAATGGCGTACTTATGATTTATACTCGTTATTTGAGTTTTTACCATGCTTATGATTTAAACTCATTATTTGAGCCTTTACCATATTTTGTGATGTATACTTATCATTCGAGTTATCACCACATTTATGATTTAAACCCGTCATTTGAGTTTTTACAAAATTTGTGGTTTGAACTCATTATCTGAGTCTTTCTCACATTTGTGATTTAAACTCGTCATTTGAGTTTTTACCACATTTGTGGTTTAAGCTCATTATTTGAGTTTTTACCATGTTTTTGATTTAAACTTGTCATTATCTGAGTTTTAACACGTTCGTCATTTGGTTGTGGATATCCCCTTCTCGTCTTAAATTTAAAGCTTTGTCAAATTTACTAAAAAAAGGATGGCTTAAAGAGCCTTATTATTTCATGCATCCTCATGTACGAGGGGATTACAAGGAAATTACTGAAAATAACTTGATTAGAATACTTGAAGGGAAAAAAATACTTAAAGGAAAAAACAATGAAATCTCACTTATCTGATGCATCGTCAGGCGAGGTGCTCCTATAGACGGAGCTTATTAAACCAAGTACTTCTTATTGATAGTACTTCTTGAGATATTCCACGTTCCAGGGATGTGGCAGTGGATTGCCGTCGAGGTCCTTTAGGTAGTAGCTTCTTCTTCTAGAGTAATGGACGACCTTATATGGACCTTTACAAGTAGGGCCTAACTTCCCCTAAGCTGGGTCCTTAGTGGCTTGTGAGACTTTTTGCAGTACCATGTCGTCGGGGTTGTGTTGGAAATATGAATGTACGCAGTGGAAAATTAACGAATCTACTTCATTCACAATTGTTAACATGTACTATGTAAGTTTCAGAATTTAGGAATAAGAGAGTGTACCTTGGTGTGGTGAATTTCAAAACCGAAGATCAGAAGTTTTTGAGAACGCTTTTAATCTTCACTCCAATTCCACTTATTGCCCAAGAAGTGCGGTCTCTCAATCAGTTTGTTCTAGGAGAATGAAAAAGAGTCTTACACCAACATACACACCATTTCATGTTCTTAAAAATTTTGTATGTTTCTCTCCACATAACTGATTATCTAAATAGGCTAGCCTTTTGGGCCTTTCCAATTGGGCTTTAGTGTGTGGCTTGGAGTGGGACCAAAAGGGAACAAATAAGACTCTAGCTCCAATGGGCCTTGGGCTTTTTTGTCAACTCTTGACAAGTCCAAAGTTACCATTAATTATATTTAATACCACTATATAAATATAATTGCACTCTAGACCTTATTAACAAATTATATCCCAAGACTTTATTATACATACAACCCTTTCATAAAATATTCGTAGTAATACAAAGTCATGAATGTAGACTGCTAGTTTGTAAATCACTACATCTTAATCCTTGAGTACCCAGTTTAATCTTTTTAAGTTATTCATCATATATTTATGAAATCCAATTTCATAAATATATACTTTAGGAATTTCTTATCAAAACGGTTAGGCCTAACTCTCTGAATAACCGAACCCATTAAACTTATCTCAAGGGAATATTTTATATCTCCGTTAAGAGACTATGAATTCCATCTTAAGAATACATGTTCCATTAACACTAAATGTGGCTGCCTAACATACTGAGGTTTTGACTGTTACATTAGATCTCACTCCTGATATATCAAAGCAACCTACACTTTATGATTAGGTCCATTATTCTCTTAGGATTAAGAGTTCAAGTAAATATAAGTCGTGAGATTTATTATTCATTTGACAGTCGTTAGAAGAATAATAAATCTCACAGCGGTCCAGTTCAATATGTCTTAACTCTTAAAACATATCAACACATCAACTAGAAGTCTCCACTTCCATGATCAAGACAAATCATCTTAGTTGATATTTTATAGTCTTCGCAGATGAAATGCCCAATTTCATCACCGACTACGAACTAAAATTCTGAGTTTACAAAGAACTTATGACTTATATCTTCTGTGACTAAATCACATAAATCACATACTATGCATCTCATGGACTATATGATAATGTTCGAATATTCATGTTACCATTATTTCAGATAATAATAAAACAAATTTATTAATCACAACATTAAGTCATACATAATGTCATACAATAGGATTTTGGGACACTAATCCTAACAATCTCCCACTTGCCCTAAAGACTATTGTGCACTAATCTAACTCTCATTCCCTCCAAATGTGACTCGAAAGTCCTTTGAGGCAAGGCTTTAGTAAAGGGATCTGCTAGATTATTTGCACTTTCAATCTTTGCAACTCCTACATCTCCACGAGCAATGATGTCTCGAATGATGTGGTATTTTCTCTCAATGTGCTTTCCTTTCTTATGATTCCTTGGATCTTTGGATTGTGCAACTGCTCCACTATTGTCACAAAACAAAGTAATAGGAACTTGCTCCATTCTCACTACACCAAGGCCAGAAAGGAATTTCTTAAGCCATACAGCTTCTTTTGCTGCTTCACAAGCAGCAACATACTCAGCTTCCATGGTGGAGTCAGCAATACAAGATTACTTAGTACTCCTCCAACTTATGGCTCGACCTCCCAAGGTGAATACATATCCTGAAGTGGATGTTCTGAAATCTAGATCCGATTGAAAGTCTGAATCTGTATAGCCAACGGGAATCAAATCATCACACTAGTAAACAAGCATATAATCTCTTGTTCTCCGTAGATACTTGAGAATATACTTTACAGCTTGCCGATGTTTTGGTCTTGGATTTGATTGATATCGGCTAACCATGCCAACTGAATAACAAATATCTGGTCTAGTACAAAGCATGGCATACATGAGACTTCCTACCGTAGAAGCATAAGGAACTTGTCTCATCATATTTACTTCCTCTAGAGTCTTAGGCCTTTGGTCATCAGACAAAGGAACTCCATGTCTGAAAGGAAGTAATCCTTTCTTGGAGTTTTGCATGCTAAACCGTTCTAGAACCTTATCTATATATCTAGCTTGTGATAAGCCTAACATCTTATTCTTACGATCTCACCATAGCTTGATCCCTAGAATAAAGTTAGCCTCACCCAAGTCCTTCATATCAAATTGGCTTGACAACCAAACCTTTACTGATGACATCACCCCTTCATCATTTCCAATGAGTAGAATATCATCAACATAAAGCAGTAGGAACATTACTACTTTGTCTTGGTGTCTTTTGTACACACATGGTTCATCAAGATTTTGTTCAAAACCAAACGATTTGATTGCTTGATCAAATCTGATGTTCCATGACCTAGATGCTTGCTTAAGTCCATAAATGGACCTTTTTAACTTACATACCATATGCCCTTGGTTTTTTGCTATGAAACCTTCCGGTTGCATCATATAGATTTCTTCTTCAAGATTGCCATTAAGAAATGCAATCTTGACATCCATTTGCCAAATCTAATAATCATAATGAGCGGCAATGGATAAGAGAATTTTGATAGATTTAAGCATTGCTACTGGTGAAAAGGTTTCTTCATAATCAGTACATTCTTTTTGTGTATACCCTTTCGCCACTAGCCTTGCTTTAAAGGTTTCAACCTTTCCATCTATCCCTCTCTCCCTCTTGTAAACTTATTTGCAACCAACAGGTTTAATGCCGTTAGGTGCCTTTACAAGATCCCAAACTTGATTGGAATACATAGAATCTAATTCAGATTTAGAATCTAATTCAGATTTCATAGCTTTGACCCAATGATGTGCATCTATATCATTCATTGCCTCTTCATAAGTGTAGGGATCCGATTCAGCCTCTTCTGAGATAGCTTCATAGGTTTCTCCCAAACCTATAAATCTTCTAGGAGGCCGAACAATTCTCCCACTACGACGAGGCACCTATGTACTAGTCATCTCATGACTAGTATCTTGTGGTGTATCCAATACAGCCACATCATCCCTAGTTTCATCCATTGGTTGTTCATTTACAGGTTCATTCATTTAAGCCAAAACAACTTTATTTCTAGGATTAAAATTATTCATATAATTATCCTCCCAAAATTTGGCATGTGCGCTAACAAACACTTTGTTATCTTTATGATTATAGAATAAATAACCCTTTGTTTCCTTTGAATACCCTAAAAGCATGCATACTTCGATTTTGGCTTCCAACTTATCAGACTTCCTTTTCAGCACATGTGCTGGACATCCCCAACTTTGGAGATATTTCATACTAGGCTTACGCCTACTCCACAATTCCATAGGTGTGTTGGGAACAGATTTTGATGGAACTAAATTCAAAATATGCATTGCAGTTTTTAGTGAATATCCCCAAAAGAAAACTGGTAAAGTTGAGTAACTCATCATGGACCTAACCATTTCCAAAAGAGTCCTATTCCTTCTTTCTGCTACACCATTCTATTGGGGAGTTCCAGGTGCAGTCAATTGGGATACAATCCCATTTTGAGTTAAGTAATCCTTGAAATCCCCAAGAAGGTATTCGCCACCACGATCAGATCGAATGGCTTTTATGCGTTTTCCTAATTGATTTTCAACTTCAGCCCTAAACTCTTTGAACTTTTCAAAGGCTTCGGACTTTCGTCTCATTAGGTACACATAACCATATCTTGAGTAATCATCAGTAAAAGTGATGAAATACTCATAACCTCCTTTTGCTAGGGTTGACATGGGACCACATACATTTGTATGAACTAATTCAAGCAACTCTTGGGCTCTTCTACCTTTTGCATTAAAAGGTCGTTTGGTCATTTTGCCCTCCAAACAAGATTCACAAACTGGAAATTCATCAAAGTCCATGGGCTCTAAGAGTCCATCTTTGATCAGTCTTTGAATTCTGTTTGAATTAATATGACCCAAACGCAAGTACCAAAGATATGCATCATTAGTAGAAGGAAACTTTCTCTTTAATGATTTTACATGAGAGTCATTATCAAATTCAGAATTATATAATTCATGCTTATCAGGAGTTAAAATATAAAGACCATCCATAATATTGCCAGAACAGATAAACACTTTACCCTTCTTTATTACAACATTGTCTTTAAGGATAACACAATATCCATGTTTACCTAAATAAGTTGCAGAAATTAAATTCCTATGAACATTAGGTACATATAGATAGTCTTCCAATATTAAAACCCTAGACTCAAAGCATAAATTAAACACTCCAACAGCTACAAACCGAAATCCTGCTTCCATCAGCCAAAGTAAGAAACAATTCCCATTTTTTAAGCTTTCTGGTCTCCTGGAACCCCTACAAAGAATTGCAGATATGATTAGTATAACCTGAATCCACACACCAGGAATCTGTGGGATTTTGTACTAAACATATTTCAAGGAGGAATGAACTTTTCATGCCTTTATTCTTGGCAGCCTTGAATTTTGGACAATTCCTCTTCCAATGTCCTTTCTCACCACAATGGAAACATTTTCCTTTGATCTTCTTTCCTTTGTCAGCAACCCCTAAAGCAATTTGTTTACCATCTTGCTTGGTGAAGTCCTTCTTCTTCTTCTTCTTACCCTTGCCTTTCGACTTAGGTTGAGAAGTAGAAGCTTCAGCCATATTAGCATTAACACTAGAAGTACCAAGAATGCCTTCTGCCGCTACCAATTCATTCATTAATTCAAACAAAGAATAAATCTTTTTGTTCATATTATAATCGAGTCTGAATTCCTTGAATGATTCCGGTAGTGACTGGAGTATCATATCCACTTGGGATTCTCTATCAATATCGGCACCTAAAACTTCCAATGTATTCAGATTAGAGATCATTGTAAGACAATGCTCCCTAACTAAATTGCCTTCAGTCATTTTGGTATTATAAATTTGCCTCATGGTTTCTTGCCTTGCACACCAAACATCTCCTTCAGATTTGGCATAATGTCCGAAGCTAGTTCTACATCTTGCATTTGATGCTGTAGAACATTTGACATAGATGCTAGGATGTAGCATTTGGCCATATCATTAGATTTCTGCCAACGATCATATCATTGTTTTTCCTCGAGAGGAGCATCTAATGAAGGAAAGCTAGGACATGGTTGAGTAAGCACATATTTGTGCTCTTCAACTGTAAGAACAATGTCCAAATTCCTTTTCCAGTCAACATAATTGGATCCAGTCAGTTTGTTTTGATTAAGAATAGTAACAAGTGGGCTAAAAGATGCCATGATCAAATCTGAAAACAATAAACATGAATATAATAAGTAAAATGGACATTATCAATTTAGCATATAAGCATATAATATGGAACCTTAATAAAACCATAAAATAATATATGCAATGACAACCCAATCCATGTCTATAATTCCTTGGTAGCAAGTTTATTATAAACACATTAATTGATTGAGAACTATTCTCATTATTAGTGTTATCATGATAACTCTTATCATACACTAATAATATGCCGTATTATCTTTAGCCTCTAAGTAATAATGACATAGCTCCTTTGGGAGGTTAACATTACACTTAGTCTAGTGTACACCATTATCTAGAATCATGTGTAACCACATTTCATCTCCCTTATAACGTTTAAACTTGTAGTACCATGGAACAAAATACTCTCCTTTGGGATCGCAAGGCATATACGCCAAGACGAGGTGCTTGTCCACACTACTTTAAACAGGTAAGTTCAATCTTGTAGTACTATGAAGTAAACACCCTCCTTTGGGATCGCGAGGCATATACGTTAAGACGAGGTGCTTACCCACACTACTGTGAACTGATAATGGAGGCCGTGAGGTCCAACCCTTGTATCTCTCTCCCACTAGATGTTTTAAAATAAAGGTTTTTATTTTGTAAACATGTGTAAACTAATCACACACAGCCTTGCATTTTATACATTTGAAAACACTTAGAAAAAATTCAAAATTCCCTTCAGTGGCATTTTCACGAGAATCTCGTGACTAAGCTCTTCCAGCGAAAATGAGTTAAGGCAAAATAGTGAAAACACAAAATTCACACAGAGACTTTCGTGACTGTCTTGCGACTATTTTGCTAGTAAAGCTTACCCGCAAAAAGTTTTCTGAAAACACAAAATTCAAACAGATACTTTCGCTACTATCTCGCGACTGTTTTGCTAGTAAAGCTTACCCACGAAAGGTTTTGTGCTTCAGAGGCATTTTTCGCGAGTAACTTTGCGAGAAGCTAACCCGCGGAAAACTTGTGTTTTCAGTTTTTTGGAAGGGAAAATCTTCAACAGTTTTCTACGGTTTTCATGAATAAACAAACACCATATGAACATGGTAGATAGAATTTGATATCAAAACTTAATTCCATTGATGCTATAGCCTTAAGGTTCAATTTAACATACTTAAATTCAAATTTAAACAACATCATAACATCAATGTCAGTTTTCATCAAATCATAGTTTCAACAACCATGCAGAAAATTAAATACATAATCTTCTAACATCATGAAACTATTATCCCTAATTCCAAAACTCACAAAACATGTTATACAGATTGGAAATTGAAGACCACTCTGATACCAATTGTTGGAGATATGAATGTACGCAGCAGAAAATTAACGAATCTACTTCATTCACAATTGTTAACATGTACTATGTAAGTTTCAGAATTTAGGAATAAGAGAGTGTACCTTGGTGTGGTGAATTTCAAAACCAAAGATCAGAAGTTCTTGAGAACACTTTTAATCTTCACTCCAATTCCACTTATTGCCCAAGAAGTGTGGTCTCTCAATCAGTTTGTTCTAGGAGAATGAAAAAGAGTCTTACACCAACATACACACCATTTAATGTTCTTAAAAATTCTGTATGTTTCTCTCCACATAACTGATTATCTAATTGGGTTAGCCTTTTGGGCCTTTCCAATTGGGCTTTAGTGTGTGGCCTGGAGTGGGACCAAAAGGGAACAAATAAGACTCTAGCTCCAATGGGCCTTGGGCTTTTCTATCAACTCTTGACAAGTCCAAAGTTACCATTAATTATATTTAATACCACTATATAAATATAATTGCACTTTAGGCCTTATTAACAAATTATATCCCAAGACTTTATTATACATGCAACCCCTTCATAAAATATTCATAGTAATACAAAGTCATGAATATAGACTGCCATTTTGTAAATTACTACATCTTAATCCTTGAGTACCTGGTTTAATCTTTTTAAGTTATTCATCATATATTTATGAAATCCAATTTCATAAATATATACTTTAGTAATTTCTTACCAAAATGGTTAGACCTAACTCTCTAAATAACCGAACCCATTAAACTTATCTCAAGAGAATATTTTATATCTCCGTTAAGAGACTATGAATTCCATCTTGAGAATATATGTTCCATTAACACTAAATGTGGCTACCCAACATACTGAGGTTTTGACCGTTACATTAGATCTCACTCCTAATATATCAAAGCAACCTACACTTTATAATTAGGTCCATTATTCTCTCAGAATATAGAGTTCATGTAAATATAAGTCGTGAGATTTATTATTCATTTGACAGTCGTTAGAAGAATAATAAATCTCACAGCGGTCTAGTTCAATATGTCTTAACTCTTAAAACATATCAACACATCAACTAGAAGTCTCCATTTCCATGATCAAGACAAATCATCTTAGTTGATATGTTATAGTCTTCGCAGATGAAATTCCCAATTTCATCACCAACTACGAACTAAAATTATGAGTTTACAAAGAACTTGTGACTTATATCTTCTATGACTAAATCACATAAATCACATACTATGCATCTCATGGACTATATGATAATGTCCGAATATTCATGTTACCATTATTTCAGATAATAATAAAACAACTTTATTAATCACAACATTAAGTCATACATAATGTCATACAATAGGATTTTAGGGCACTAATCCTAACAGGTTGAACCTTCTAAGCTTCACCCTCTGATTGTGGTACTTTGCCATCTTCTATTGATACCAAGCCATTCTTAGGGCTTCCTCGTCTCTGACTTTGAGTAAACAATCCAAGTTGAGTCTCAGCTCGTCATTGTTTTTACCTTCGTCATAACGAGCTCGCCTAAGGCTAGATACTCCAACTTCAACGGGAATGACTGCTTCTGTACCGAAGGCCAACTTGAATGGAGTTTCTCCTGTTAGTGTTCTTGCAGTCGTCCGATAAGCCCATAGCACCCTAGGTAACTTTTCTGGTCATGCACCTTTTGCCCCCTTAAGTAGTGCTTTGATAAGTTTGAGCAAAGTACGATTTGTTACCTCTGTCTACCCATTTGCCTGTGGGTGCCCAAGTGATGAATAGTGGTTCTTTATCCCTAGTTCTGTACAAAATTCCCTGAACTTTTGACTATCAAACTGTCGACCATTATCAGAGATGATCTGTCACACCCCAAACCCGAAAAGGTCCAAAGCATGAGGAAAACATCTCAAAGGTACCTGTAGATTTTGTTCCTTTTGACAATTCAATCCAAATAAAATCATATCAAGTACCAACATCAAGAATTATTATAATAATTCCATTAAATATACTCCCAAAGTAAGTCAGAGCTCTATGCAATGACCATTGGTCACAAAAGAATGGAGGTCTGAATAAATAATTACATATCATCAACTTGTCCCATTAGTGGAAATGAAGACATAACCACTATTAGATACAAAAGAATTGGGTCAGGCCTACTCTAAATTATACATCATCAATTATCTCCATCACAAAAGTCATTCTCCATCAGTAGTTAGTCTAACTACTGCTAGCCACCAAAAAGCTGTCTCAAAATGATAGTTGCATACTTTGAAAAAGTTTGTAAAATAATGGAATGAGATAGAGCCCAGTAAGTAGCATAATTAATGGGGGTGGGGGAAATGCAAGTTTCATGATGATAACAATTTACAAATCATGTTTTAATTTGGGAATTTCCAAATAATTTCTACAAAACCATTTCCAAAAATAATATGACAAAAATGAATAAAATGACATGGCATAAAGCTTTTCAAAATGCTCTCATGAAACTACATACTATAATTTGTGAGCAATAACAATACAATTCCAAACCCAAAGCCACATGATAATGCCATCACAAAGATGGAACTAATCTGCCGTCATAAAGACGGAACTCATCGCCGACACACAGCTGGAGCTAAATATGCCGTCACAAAGATGGAACTCATCACCATCACAAAGACAGAACTCAATAACCATCACAAAGACGGGTGCTAAGATACCAATGTCACACAGACTATAGTATCTAGCTAGGTAATCACCGGGTAATCACATGTCACAGCACATGGGTAGAACATAAAGAGCTCACAAATTACCTTTAATTCAAAATACATAATTCACTTCTAAGTAGTTTCATAAAATATTTGAATGCCCAAGATATTCACAAGGTTCTCAAAGCCCTCAACTCATTTCTTGTCAAAATGATTTTGTATTACCTTCCCAAATAACATAGGTCAAGATAAAGCATCTTTATATTTTTCAAATGTTGCACTAAATCCATAAAACTCAGTCTCAAGAATTTAATCAAGATGCTAGTCTTTTCCATGCTAACAAATCATGCAATTAACCATATGCAATAAGAATATGCACTTTCATATATAATCATAAATAGTAGGGTCACAACACAACACTTTTTAGAAAAACATAGTTCCACCATTAATTTTCCAAAATGTGTTTGACCCAAAAATAATGTTTATGCAACATGGTTATTTTCCAAAAATCCCATTAAAAGCTACTTACCTCGCAACCCGCAAAAGCCTAATTTTCCAAGCTCCAAATGAAATTAGCTAGAACCTAAACAATACCAAGCAAACCTATCAAAATAAGCATAAAGCTTGAAATTGTATCTAGCTACCAATTAGAAATTGCTAACTAAGAAAATAATTAGGCAAGCCTAGCATTTAACCTCACAAATAATTTATTCCACTTCCAAAGTTTCTCAACAATTTCATTACAAGGCATTGACTCTAACTTATCATCGTATCATTCCAAGCTTCACCTTTACCATAAGAGATTTTAACACTTTATGAATTTCTTCCTCAATATACATGTCATTTTCAAGAGACCTACAAAACAACAACATATATAACAATACCCACCATTACAAACCCCAAAAGTAAATCCTCCACTAGCTCCAAATACATAATAGAAATTAGATTCATCAACTATTTCACATTAGAAAGCCAAAACTCCCAAATCCTCACCACTTAGATAACCACCATTGGTACAAACCATAAACCCCTCATCAAATAATTGCACCAATACAAAACCCATACATATAAACACATAAATATCACTTTCAATGCTCACATGAGTATCAACATTAAAGCTTAGATAAAAATAACCTCAAGCAAAAGTGTAAAACCCACCAAAAAGATTAGAAACTTTTACCTTAAATAAAAGAGATGAAGATGCTTAAAGGTTGCTAAGGATTTTCTGGTGACCTTGCCGGAAAAAGATGGTGGAAAGGGTGGTGTGAAGTGTACCGGCGGGAGAGGATGAGAGAGTGAAAAAAGAGTGTTATGTGAAAAGAAAATAAAAGAGAGCAAACTGAGAGGTAGAGAGGTGGCCGGCCAAAGTGTGAGGGAGATATTTTGTAAGGATGTGTGGTAGGGAACAAATGGATAGGTGGGGCACGTGTGACCATAAAGTCTGATCCCTTTTTTTTTTTTTTTTTTTTTTAACTTCGACTGTGACATTACATGATCATCCTTGGGATTCCAAACCTGCAAACAATTTTCTTCTAGATGAAGCTCTGTATTTTGCCTTCTGTGATTATTGCTAATGGTTTTGTTTTGACCCATTTGGTGAAGTAATCAATGGCAACGAGTAGGAACTTCACTTGCTTCTTCCCCCGAGGGAGTGGGCCAACGATGTCGATCCCCCATATGGAGGATGGCCAAGGTGAGGAGATGCTTGTCAGTAATTCCCCAGGTATATGTTGCACATTTCCAAACCGTTGACACTTATCACATTTCTTGACAAGTTCAATCACGTCTTTCTGCATAGTTGGCCAAAGGTAACCTGCCCTGATCGTCTTTCCCTCCAAGGAACGAGGTCCTGAACGGTTTCCATATACACCTTCATGGAGTTCTCGCAACACATATGTTGCTTCCTTAGGAGTCAGGCATTTCAGGTATGGCAGTGAAAATCCTCTTTTGTAAAGTTCACCATTCATGACAGTGAATCTGGTTGCCTTGACTTTAACCTTCTTTGCTTCTGACGGGTCAGATGGGAGTTAGCCGTCTTTGATATCAGAAAGGATCGAGTCCATCCAAGTGCTAGGTTGCTAGATTGAGAGGGTCAGCAACCCATCGATACTAGGGCTTGTCTGGACTTCCATGAGCAACTCTGTTGTTACTGAGGCATCTGCAGTTGAAGCCAATCTAGCGACCTCGTCAGCAGTTGAGTTATTCTTCCTTGGGATTTGTTCGAACTTGACGTCATCAAATTCGTCAATAAGTTGAGTTGTTAGCTTGAGGTACTTCTTCATTCTCTCTTCCTTTGCTTCATATTCGTTGGTTTTTTTCCCAACAATTAGCTTAGAATCAATCCTTAATTTCAAATTCTTGATCCTTAAGGCTTTTGCAATTCTCAGGCTAGCAAGGACTGCTTCATACTCTGCTTCGTTGTTTGTTGCTGGAAATTGGAGTTGAACTCCATACCTAAGGACGTCCTTTTTAGGTGATGTCACAATGATACCAACGCCTCTGAGCCCTGTAATAGACAAGAAATCTGTGCAGATTGTCCAATACTCTACTTCTTGATCTGTGTCTAGAAGAGTAAATTCTACAATAAAATCTGCCAAAGCTTGAGCTTTGATTGTTGTTCTTATCCTATAATTAATATCAAACTGGCCTAGCTCGATGACCCATTAAATCATGCGCCCTGTAGCATCTGGTTTGCTCATTGCTTTTCAGATCGGCTAGTCCATCATTACCATCATGGTATGAGCTTGGAAGTATGGACGAAGCTTCCTTGAAGCCATGATTAACGAGAAGGCCATCTTTTCTATTCATAGGTACTTTGCTTCGGCTCTTTGAAAAGCCTGACTTGTGTAGTACACGGGTCGTTGTACCTTGGATTCTTCACAGATCAACACCAAGTTGACGGCTATTTGTGACACAGCTAGATACAAAAATAGCTCTTCTACTTCTACTGATGGACTCAGCAATGGAGGCTTGGCTAGGTACTTTTTGAGGCTTTGAAAGGCTGCCTCACATTCGTCCGTCCAATGGAAGGCCTGTTTAAGAGTTTTAAAGAAGGGAAGACACTTATTAGTGGCATTCGAGACAAACCTGTTTAGTGCTGCCACTCGCCCTATCAGCCTTTGAACCTCCTTGACTGTCTTTGGGGAAGTCATGTCAAGTATGGTTCTAACCTTCTCTAGATTTGCCTCAATTTCTCGCTGAGATACCATGAAGCCTAGGAATTTTCCTAATAAGAACCAGAAAACACACTTTGCAAGGTTGAGCTTCATTCTATACCTTCTCAAAGTATCAAATGTCTCTTGGAGGTCTTCTAGGTGGGTTTTGGCTTCCTTGCTTTTTACGAGCATGTCATCCACATTGACCTCCATATTCCTGCCTATTTGTCTGCTAAACATTTGGTTCACCAATCTCTAGTATGTGGCACCTACATTCTTCAGTCCAAACAGCATAACTTTATAACAATACAGGCCCTGGCTAGTGATGAATGCAGTTTTGTCCTGATCTTCCTTTTTCATTAGGATCTGGTTATAACCTGAAAAGGCATCCATGAAGGTTAGCAGTTCATGACCAGTTGTCGAATCCATGAGCTGGTCAATTCTGGGAAGGGGAAAACTATCTTTGGGGTGTGCATTATTTAAGTTTGTGAAGTCCACATACATTCTCCACTTTTCATTGGACTTTTTTACCATGACAACTTTGGCAAGCCACTCGGTTAATAAACCTCTCAAATGAATCCAGCGGCTATGAACTTTTCCATCTCTTCCATAACTGCTTTGTTTTGTTCTAGGGCGAATACTTGTCTCTTCTGTTGGATGGGTTTCTTTGTTAGGTTGACATTGAGACTATGCTTTATTACTTGTTTGTTAATCCCTAACATATCTTCATGGCTCCATGCAAAGACATCCAGGTTCTCTTTCAAGAACTTCACTAGCTCATCATTTAAGGATTGCTAGACCTCCTTTCTTACCTTGGTGGTTTTGGATGGGTCTCCTTCCACCAGCTCTATGTTTTCCACTTCCTCCATGGGCTTGGGTGGTTCCTCCTCTACCATCTAGGTGTGATTTTCTCTAGATGCCAAGAATGCTTGGTAACATTCCTTGGTTAGAAGTTGGTCATCACATATTTCTCTAATCCCGTGGGGGGTCAGGAATTTTACTTTCAAGCAGTATGTAGAAGTTGCAGCCTTAAGGCGGTTAAGGGTTGGTCGTCCAAGAATCACATTATAAGATGAAGGGCAATGAGCAATTAGAAAGTCTACCACCCTTGTCACCTGAGTGGGGTAAGTCCCTACTGTAATTTGCAATGAAATGATGCCCTTTGGATAAACACGGTCTCCACTGAAATTGACCAATGGGGATCCGAAGGGTCTGAGGCGTTTTGGATTCAACTTCATCTATTGGAAAGTCATCATGTACATTACATCTATCGAGCTTTCGTTATCCACCAACATTCTTCGGGTGTTGTACCCTTTAATGGTTAGCATAATGACAAGGGTGTCATCGTGTGGTTGCTTGATCCCTTTCATATCTCTCTTGGAAAAAAACAATGTCGTCATTCCCGGTATGATGATGTTTTGCTATTGGGTGTTTGATATGAACACTGTTTACTTGCCTTTGGACTGCCTTTCTCAGGGACTTGTATGATCCCCCAACAATCGGCTTTCCGGTGATCGTCCTTATTTCTTACACGATCTGGTTAGGATTGTCCCTGTCTTCTTCCTTATGGTCATCGGTGGTCTTCTCTTCTATCCGCTGGCGAGCTTGATAATCTTTCTTGACAAACTTTTGAAGTTTTCCCCTTTGGATCAACTCCTCTATCTGCTCTTTCAAATCTCGACACTCATTAGTATAATGACCATGGTCCTTATGGAAGCGGCAGTATTTCTTTATATGTCTCCGTTTTGAGTACGAGATATGGGTCATCCTTTATTTGCATAGGATTTTGTCCATTGGCATCAGCAAAGGTGTGAAATTCAGCTTTTGCTTTGATGATGTCTTTAGACCACTTTTGCTGGCCTTGGCTTCTGTGAGATTATCTTTGCGATCCCTCTTGTTACCTTTGGACTCAACGCTTTCTTCCTTCTTTCACTTACTCTTCAGTCCCTTTACAATCAGTGCATCTTCCCCATTCATGTATTTTTGCGCTTTGAACAATAGATTTGTGATTGCAGTTGGAGAAGTCCTCCCTAGAAAGCAGATGAGGTCAAGATTGTTCAACCTTGCTTCGAAGGTTGTCATTATCAACTAATCGTCTGCTTCGTCAATTTCTAGAACTGCTTTGTTGAAATGTTTCACATACTCTCTCAAGGTTTTTCCTTCTTGCTGCTTCACAGTTAACAGATAGAAGGTGGGCCTCTTATGGCGTTGGCCCCCAATGAAATGATAGACAAAGGAGACGCTCAGCTAGTCAAAATTTGCAATAGACACCGTTGGCAGTTTACTGAATTACACCCTTGTTGCTTCCCTAAGGGTTGCCGGGAATGTCTTGTAAATGACTTCATCTGGGGTTTGCTGGAGGCCTAGAATTTTTTTGAATGTCCCTATGTGATCCAGGCGATCCTTAGTGTTGTCGAAAACTTCCAGCTGAGGGAGACAAAATTTGGGAGGTAAGGGGCACTCTAAAACGCTAGTAGTGAAGGGTGAGTTTGTCATTTTGATCATGCCATCAAGGTTTACTGCTGACTTACCCTTCATGGCATTTTTGACTTCATCTAACTCCTTCCTCATGTTCTTCATCATTTGATCACTACCGCGAGTTGACTACATAGTGTGTTCTGAAGTTTCCCTTCTGCTATTCCCTGGGCTCTGGGCTTCATCGTCATTGTCATTGCGGTTATGTCAAGACTGCGACATACTCCTGCCCTCGAGACATGCCTTCCGCTTCAACTCTTCATTCTGTTTCATCAATTCTTGCACATTAGCTGTCAGTGCTTGAATTTGTTGAGCCATTACCACCGGGTCCGACGATGTAGTTGTGGTTGAGTCCATCAGTTCTGAGGAACTTAGTTAGTAGAGAATTTAATAGCTTATGGTCAGTTTCCCACAGATGGTGCCAAACTGATGAAACACGATTTCACCTCGTCAGTATGTTCCTCATCAGTATGAAAGACGACCTGAGATCCTATCTTAAGAGAAAACACTAAATGGATAATGGCACCGGTTTGAGGCTTGCCAAGACCCTCTGATGTTTAAGTTAGCTTACACTCTTTAGAAATCTATAATTTGTAGAGCAATTTTGTGTGAGTATATTTCCCTCTTACTTGTCTTTCCTGGCTTTATATAGCCTAATGTTGAGTTAATGCTTAGTGTAACGTTACACTGCAACTGGAGGATTTAATGCTTAATGATGGCCATTTAATCTCAACGTTTGTTGTTTGTAATGGACCTTTAACTGCACATTATTGGACGGAGATAACGGTTCCATTCTTATTTATCACTCAATCATTGAACGCTGTTTGGAGTTAATGCACTTACACTCGTCCATACTCTTACTTGTCATTATTATGGACGGTTTGCAAGTGATAGACGACTATTTAAGCGCTACTCGTCAAATATCATGTATTACTCTTTTTACCTTAACAATTTTTAGCAAAAGATGAATACCACTACTCAATGTTAACACGTGCAATCCTTATATAAATATTGTTATAACATAATAATAATGATTCTTGCTTATGTAGAAAGAAAAGATTTTATGAGTATCCGTAAAAAATAAAATAAAATAAAAAGATCTTAGGAGTAACAAATAAGGTCGTCCGTAGGAGCCGTATGTATTATATATCTTCTATTCACCTAGAGTGTGTGTGGGTTACTTAAAAAACTATACTTTTCTAAAGTATCATATCATATCATTTTATGTTCTTGGTTACTTATAAAAATGTCAATTAGATTATCTTTATATTATTCTATTTAGAAAGCTCAACACCAAATATACATCTTCTAGATTCGCATTATTCAAATGACATCTTCACGATTCCCCTTTTCTCCAAGGAAAAAAAAAATTGATAGAAAAAGATGAAAACGAGAGAGAAGAATAAGAATATTGACGTTGGACAAATGAGAACAATGCAATGAAAAATTAAACAACATGAGTTAAAGGAAGGAGTACCTACACTTGTTTAGAGTCAACACTAAACAAAAGAAAATCACGGAGGACAAGACTTAAAATAAAAATACCAAACCTTAATTCTAATTTGTTAAAAAGAACGGTAGATTGCTTTATTATAAAAATAACCTAAATTTTAATTAAAAGCATTTATGGTAAAATATTATTTTAGTCCCTAAACTTTATCAAAAGTTTTTTTTTTTTTTTTTTTTGTCCCCCAAACTTTTAAAGGTTCTTCTTTCGTCTCTAAAATTTGTAAAAAGTTATTTTCAATAGTTTAGAAACAAGAATAAAGATGGAAAATTTACTTTTTTTAATAGTTTATAGATGAAAAAATATATATATTTTTAAAGTTTAAGGGTGGAAAGTGGAACATTTTAAATAGTTTAGGGACAAAAAAAAACTTCTTTAAGTTTAAAGACGAAAAATAAATTTTTGGTAAAAGGTTCTTTTTTCATCTCTAATATATATTTTTAAAGTTTAAGGGTGGAAAGTTGAACATTTTAAATAGTTTAGGGACAAAAAAAAACTTCTTTCAGTTTAAAGACGAAAAACTAATTTTTGGTAAAGGTTCTTTTTTCATCTCTAAAATTTATAAAAAAGTTATTTTCAATAGTTTAGAAACAAGAATAAAGATGGAAAAATAACTTTTTTTTAATAGTTTATAGAAGATATATATATATATATATTAAAGTTTAAGGGTGGAAAGTGGAACATATTTAATAGTTTAGGGGTGAAAAAAAAATTAAAAATAACTTCTTTAAGTTTAAAGAAGAAAAATAAATTTTTGATAAAATTTGAGGACCAAAATAATATTTTAAACAAACATTTATTAACCGAATTAAATATTATGGCATAAAGTAAAAATACAATTAATGTACATTAACAAATAAAACTAAATCAAAATAAACTTTTATTGGTGTTTGCCTCATAAAAAAAATGTGTGGAAGTAGTAAAATATAGAGTGCTAAGTATAGTAGAAAACAGGTGTGGAAGTAGTAAAATATAGAGTGCTGAAAAAAATCCTGGGGGGAGGTGATCAGGTAACACAGGAATGCTGTTCTCGTGGTCTTAGTGAAGGCAAGATGATTGCCTTGTATTCCTCATGACGATCTTTTGATACCTAAGCGACACTACAAAAAAGTGGACCTGTTTCGACCCTTGTTTTTCGAGGGTTTATTAAAATTTGTCCAAATAAACACTAAATGTAACACGCAGGTGACTATTACTAGGCTTATTGAGAACCTTCAAAATAAGTCAACTAACCCTTGAAATAAGTGCTGAAAAAAATGGTGGGTGACTATTACTAGTTGTCGACACTCAATTTTGCACCCATGATTTAATTAAGGAGAATGACTTGAATGACCATCCATGTACCCTAAAAATCATCATTGCATTACATGCATCATTTTTTCTTTGCATTACATGTATCATTTCATTCATTGCATATCATAAAAATGATCTTGGGATTCTATTGGTTGCAACGGTGTTTCCGGTTTTCAAATCGGACCATCGGATCGAAAGATATCGCATGATTAAGTTTGCACAGTCTACATGCATTGTATGGGGTGAAGCCGATCACGTGTGATTAATTGAAATTAATTTTGATTGGTTATTAATTAAAATTAATTAAATGAATTAATGTGATTGGTGGAGTATTTTTCTTAAAGTGAGATTCGTTGCATGGGATTAAAACAAATAAGCTGATAATATTTAAAGATTGTGGATAATTAGGCTTTTGGGATAATTATATACAAAATAATTATTTTAAAAGTCATAATTATCACTTTGGACTGAGGTTTATCATGAAAATAATTCTGAAATTCGTCCAAATACAGTCCCAAAGCAATCACATCAGCTTGTGGAAAGTTTTGCAAAATAGAAAAATTTACACTTTTTACACATTTTAGTAAAAAAACACCCACATTAGTAGGTGTAAAATTGTGCATTTATGCACAATTGCTACAGTAACTGTGCATGTAGCAATTGTGCATATATGCACGGTTTGTATTTAATATTTTATTATTTTTTTCTCTCTTGTACCTCTGACTCTCTTCTCAACTCTCTCTTTCTCATTTTATCACAGCTCTCTCTTTCTCTCATCTCAACTTTGCTCAGCCTCTCTGATCCAACAATCTGATGAGACTCGTATAGATTTATAAATAAAGCTTCAAAATCGGAGAATTTTGACAGGGATGGAGTTTTCGTTGATTTCTGTGATTCACGCTTCGTCAAAAATCGTGGTTATCGGCGGTCCATGATCCAGCGATCCAAGGCCTTGACTCAGTAATTAGATCCGGTGATCCAAGGCCTTGACTCAGGATCTGGCGAGTTCTAGCCGGAGCTCCGTTACCTTCTTGCCGTTCGGATCTATGGCTTTTGGGTTTTGATCGAATCTATGGCTTTTAGGTTTTGATCCATTTTTGATTATTTGTTTTGGGATTTCATATGGCTGGGTTGAATGGGTTGATGATGGTGGTTGCTTGATGATGGTGGCTGTGTGGTTGTGTTGGGTCTATGAGAGAGATAATAGTGTTAAATAAATAAATATTTTATTTGAATAAATGAGTATAATAGAAAAACTGATGTGGGTGTTTTGTAAAAATAAGAGTGTAAAATAGAAAAAGTAGGTTTTAGATGTGCAAAATGGAAAAAATTTTGCATCAACTGATGCAGTTGCTCTTAGAGTTGAAAAACACCTCAAAAATGTGCTAATCAAGTAACAAATTTTCAAATTCACGTTCTGAGGCACTTTTGGCATAGTAGAACTCAAAATTCGGACTAGGCTATTTCTGGAAAAGTTGTGGAGAATCTAATTTTTCAGCATTCCAACCTCTATAAATAGAGGATGCATCTCATAATTCAGCAAACTTTTCACCCTCTAGAGAGAAACACCTTTTTTCTACACTCTGGGAGGCATACATTTTAGGCTCTCAAATTGCCCATATTTTCTGATCCTTTCTCTGAGTGTTGCTACTTAAATTAGGGTTTTTAGGTTTCAAATAGAATTGCATAAATTTCTTTGAACCCTAAAACATCCTCTCAAGAACAAAGAAACTGATTTGTTTCTTTCTCAAAATACAAATATGATTTTTTTAATACATGCATGTTGTTGAAATAAAGAAAGAGATCGTGTACTACTATGTTTGTGTTTGTTTTAATTCATGATTGCATAAATTCATATTGTGAGCAAAACTCTCTTCTTAAAAAAATCTTTTTCATTCTTTTTTAACAATAAAACCATATCTGAATTTTTATTTATTTATTTATTTATTTTTTATTTTTATAATCATAACCCAAATTTGAATTTTTATCTCCAAAAACCACTTTTTTCTCCACGTACCACAAAACAGATTTGGTATTTTGACAAATCAAAATCCATTTTTTTACCAATCAAAACAAATCTGATTGTTTTCAAAAAGAAGAGACTTCATTCATAAATAAATTTGTGTGATTTAATTTTTGGTGTCACATGTTCAACATATCATTCATGACATGCATGAGATGTTACATTGGTCACAAAAGTCTAAAAGACCAGACTTTGTCTGGGCAAAATGGGTGCCTAACACCTTCCCATTTCATAACCTAGCCTCCGGATTTAGGTCTTTGGCTAAGTAGATCTAGCCATGTCTTTATTTGTTTTGGGTAGAATGTAACTAGGACAAAAGCCATGTAAATATTTGATAGATTGTAACTAGGACCCAAAGCTATGTAACTTTTCAATTTTCCAAATATGTAATATTTATTCAATCAATGAAGAGAACAATTCAGTCATGTATTTGTATTCAATCAATGAAGAGAACAATTCAGTCATGTATTTGTATATATTTAGTTTTTCTTATTTTTTGTATAAAAAATAAGTGGCAACTCCATATCACTTACCCAAAAAGAGAGGTGCCCTAAAACGTACCCGAATCTCTTTTTTGAGGGACGCTTTCATCGAGGTCTCTCACAGTGGCGACTCTAGTGGGGATGTCCTGGGCTAAGCTTCGTATTAGACTTAAGTGACCAAATATGTACCTTTGTTTTGCATAGTCTTGCATGATATAGTTGTTGTTTGTTTATTTATGTTTGACGGGATGTTGTGTGATATATTTGGTGTATGGAATTTGTTGTTTGTATTGTTTGTTAAAAGCTTTCCCTAACTGTCATAGTGTGTGCCATTCAAACAACAATGTATGCACCCCTTTTCACTAATTTTTGTGGTGGTAGTAACTATGGATCACCGGTCTTCATTAGATTCGGGTACTCAGTGGCGAACTCACCAACTCATAGCCTAAAGTCATTGATCATTTCCTGTTGACTGTAATGGACAAACCATGCCGTTTGGACCAACGCAATGTTCATTACATTACAAGTTGGGAGGAGTAACGTCCTAACTATGGGAAACAATGAAACAGAAAACCCACCCTACAACGTAATGACTTAGAACCTACCCTTAGGTCGGTCCCGGTTAAAATTGTATTGCATGTTGTGTGTGATTGTTTTGCTTGGTTGTTTGAAGCAAATGGTGACCTAGCTTTAATTGACCTAAAGTGCCTGTTCTAGAGAGAGAGAGAGAGAGAGAGAGAGAGAGAGAGAGAGAGAGAGAGAGAGAGAGAGAGAGAGAGAGAGAGATAGAGAGCAAGAGGAAAGAATTTGGTCAAGGTCCAAAGGAAGGTTGCAAAGAGAACCTAAGGCCGACACTCAAGCCAGTAGCTCTAGTTCCAAGCCCATCGCTCTCATTACGGCACTGAAACCCGTAAGCATAGAAGACACTCCGCTGCTGCAAC
Organism: Quercus tomentella; assembly: GCA_028535165.1. Lineage (NCBI taxonomy): Eukaryota > Viridiplantae > Streptophyta > Magnoliopsida > Fagales > Fagaceae > Quercus > Quercus tomentella. Next base: position 48,699,688 of record JAPQVY010000133.1, on the reverse strand, counting down.
ATCACAATCTCATCTTTGACCTACAAGACAGTTCAAGCCATAAGAAGCCTGAAGCCCCAAACAAAATGGCAGAATAGGGAGAACATCCAAACACCAAGGAACCCATGAACACTCAAGAGCTACTCAACACCATGGTAGCTAGTCAAGTTTAGCTAAGGGAAGACATGAATAGTATGGTGCAATAGTTTCAGAGTTTGAAGACTAACCAAGAGGAGACCTAGGCTGACCATAATCCACCAACCATGGAAAGTGAAAAGAAGATCAATGAAAGAATGAACAAAATGGAGGAGATGATTAGAAGAGCCCGTAAGATGGAAAACCTTATGGACTATGAATCCCTCTCACTTTTCCCAAATGTGAGATTGCCTCCCAAATTCAAGATGCCAACTTTAGACAAGTTCAACGGGACTGGCTGCCCAAAGTCCCATTTGAAGATGTACGTGAGGGCCATGCAGCCCTTAGGAGCAACTGAAGAACTACTTGCTCAAATGTTCCAAAACACTTTGACTGGAGCTACTCTTAGGTGGTTTCTCAACCTGGATAATGCTAGAGTAAGAAGTTGGGAGGACGTCTGCTGCGAGTTTCACAATCAATACAATTACAACATCGAGGTGGATGTGACAGAGAGATTTGGAGACCACTAAACAATAACCGAAGGAGTCTTTTTCCACCTTCATAACCAAATGGAAAGCCAAGGCAGCCCAGATGATCACAAGACCTAGTGAAGAAGAGCAAATCCAAATGGTGGTGAAGAATTTGTTACCCATATTTCGCAAGCATCTTTTTGCCCAATACTTTCTGAACTTCAAAGCCTTGATCATAGCTGGTACACAAGTGGAAGATGCTATCAATAATGGCATGTTGAAGAATGAAGAAGGCTCCATTTTGAGAAAGCAGCAACCCACACTACCAATGAGGAGGCAATCGATGTTGTAGTTCCCCAAACATCATCAACTATCAATTCTAGGCCTCGAAGAAAGTTCAATGAACTCCACATGCCTATGAGCCAATTGTTTGAAAAACTCAAACTTGAACCTCGAACTCGACCTCCTCCAAGCCCACTGCCTAAAGGTTACAAGTCACATGAGTTATGCAAATATCATCAAGAACCTGGCCATCAGACAGACAAATGTATCAATCTGCAACATGCAATTCAAAATCTGATTGATCAACAAGTCATCACTCCACCTTCATCAGCCAGTAATCCTGACTTTGTTTGAATTTTATTTTGCAAGTTTTTTTTTTAGATTGACTCTTTGGTTTATTGTTTATTTAGGATTTACTTTCTAGTTGGTTATTTGATTAATAAAGTCCATGTTAAGTTTGATGCATTTTATTCATCATGTTGTTCATATATACATAAAAAATTCAAAAAAAGAAAAAAAAAAAAAGACCTTTTGGACTAGGGACTGGGCCTTCAAGCCATTTTAGTTCATTTTCAAAAAAAAAAAAAAAAAAAAAAAAATCTTTTAGACTAGGGGCATTGGGCCTTCAAGTCATTTCAATTCATTTTCAAAAAAAAAAAAAAAATTAGTAACCTTTTTCTAAAAACTTTTTTGTTCTTTCAAAGACTCCAAGATTTTTCCAAAGCCTCCCTTTCAAAGACTCCGATTTTATTTTTCAAAAGCCTTCTTTCAAGAGAATACAAAAAGATCCATTTGATAAAACTTTTTCCAAATCATGATGATTAATTGCTTAACCAATCAATTTGTTCCAAAGAGGGATTCAACTTCATTCAATCCATGTAAGGACTTTTGCTAAACATTTAGAATATGAGAAGAAAAGGTCCTAAAAGGCAATCAAAGAAATTCATCAATTCATTCATAATTTCTCAGGCCATATACACCCAATCCCAATCTCTCAAAATCTTGTCACATCATTGGAGCATTTATACTTCTATTCCAAGAACAATTTATTAAAGGAGTTTAAGTCACTATGCTTACAAGAAAGCATCACTAGGGATAGGAGGCCGCCTTTGGTAACCCATATTATTCCTTGACACCTATTACAATAATTATCCATTGCTAGCCAACTTGAGCCTTTAAATAGTTAGCCTATTTTTCAACGAACCCACTAAAAATTTGAACCTTGGGTGGGGAAATTAAGTATGCATGCTTAAATCTCAAGATGAGGAAGTGTTGACCTTATGGTTTTAGCACCACTTCGTAAGGTCCTCAATGAAGACAATGGGACAAGTTCAAAAGAAGAAAAGATTAAGAGTTCATCAAGTTTAGAAAAGAGAGTTCATCAAAGAAAAGGGATAGTTCACCCCCATCAAGTTAGGAAGGAAGAAAAAAATCCATCAAGGAGAGATAAGAGTTTGAGAAAAGAGAAAAAAGAGAAGGCCATCAAGCTAGAAAAGAGTTCAATAAAAGAAAAAGAGAGAGAAGTGAATGCAAGAATTTTCATCAAGTTGCGAGAGAATACTAATTCATCAAAAAACACAAGAGATATGAGATTCCATGAAAGATCATTCAAGTTGAGAAGGATGAGCAAAAATGAAGATTCATCAAGAAGAAATTTAATCAAATTGAGGAAGATGAGGAAAAGAAAAAAAGTAAGATACATTTCATCAAAAAAGTGTTTTCAGTCAAGTCAAGAAAAATGAAAGTGCATTAAAAAGGATAAGAGGGTATCAAGGAGAAATGAAAATTCATCCAAGAAAGATGAAAGTCTGTCAAATTGAAAGAACCAAAAAAAATGCAGTTGAGTGAAAGCCAATATAATTCCAAAAACAAAAATTCAAAAAAAATTCAAAAAAAGGAGCTTGCTAGGCTAAAAATTTGAAAGGGCAGTCTAGGCAAAAATTAGAACCAAAAAGCTCGCTAGGCTGAAAACCCGAAAAGGCGGTCTAAGCAAAAATTAAGGCAAAAACAAAAAATTTAGAAAAAAGAAAAATCTTTCAAAAAAATGAGAAAAACAAAAATGAGAGCGAGTGATCCGACCACAAGATATAATGCTAAGAAGACCAAAAGAGGAAGTTGCCAAGCTAAAAAATCAAGACCAAATGAAAGGAATCATTGAAGAACAATGAGAAGATGATGAACATTACAAGGATTTTAGCACAAGAGTCAATGATGGAAGATGTGAAAAAATCTTCCAATGCTTGAATTTAGCATACTTGAGGAAATATCATAAGGGTTTTGAGCCTTTTATATCCTTCCTTTCAATAACCTGAACTTGGCCTACATTACAACCTTTAAATAAAGCTTTCCTTGAAGTCCTGCTAATTGAAAGCGCACATATAGCTCTGATAATATTTTCTCTTAGATTAAGAAATAAAACTGCTCAAGATTATCAAGCTCCATTGGCTGATATCTTTAAAAGACAAATTTCACAAATTCTCAAGTGACTGAAAAAAAAAAAAAAAAAAAAAAAAAAAAAAAAATCTAGGCTCCAAACACTCACTTTGTTTGCTTCCAGCATAAAATAACTCTCAAGAGAACAAATTTCCAAATTCTCAAAAATTATCAAATCTACAAACTTAGGATTTTTCCCTTTCTTGCTTGTTCCCAACATATGGGATTTCCAAGGGCCCTCACATTTCATTTCTTTGATTGTCTCTAGGGACATAATCTGAAAATTTTAAAAATGAAGAAGCAAATTTGATTACATGTTTTTAATGATTTCAAATCCTTTCTAGCCAATGAGATCGAGTTAATAATTGAGCATTATGATTGGTCAAAGAGGTTGTTCAAAGGATCACCTTTTGTTCATTTGAAAAAGATAAAATCTAAAAAAATATCATTCTAAGTGAATTTCTTTTTTTCAAAAAAAAAAAGAAAAAAGAAAAAGAAAAGAAAGGTTCAATAACGGGGGCTGAATCGACCCCTGAACCAGGTGAATTGGGTTTTGATAATGAGGTTCAAGGTACTCCAAAATGACAGACGAGATGCGCAAAAATAAACTGCCTCAGTGTAGGTTTTGTGCAGTCTCGATTTGTGCAAAAAATCCCCAAACGGACCGGTTTGCTACTGAACCACCCATGTACCATTGTTTAGAGTGAAAATCGAGGGAATCTTTGCTCTGGAGTTAACAAAAACTTTTCATTTTTCAAATCTAATGGTCAAAAACATGTGGGGCCTCCAGCCACTAAAGTTGCACCGGCCTCAAAATTCATGCATAAAGGTCTGGGCGCCCCCCCAAAACCTCCCATATTCTGGTCTGCGATTTTCTAGGTCTCTCCTACCTATTTTCTTCACTGAAAACTCTTGAAAACACCATTTTCTTATACTTTCTTACACAGATCGGCATCAAAACACAACATTCTTTTAGATCTGAGCATGGATGCTCTTGGGTTCAAGTCTTATGACACAGTTATGGAGCTTGAGAGGTATACTTTTCATGAGAGGGAGCTCAAGAGATGGTGGACTTCATTCTCTTCCAAGGATTGGGTTTACATCAAGCAGTTCCTTAGAAATGCCATTTCACTATTTCGTACTCCTCTAGATTGGCACTTACTGGAGGCCATTGTCACTTGTTGGGATCCTGCTTTGAGGTGCATCACCATCGGGGATGTGGACTTGGTCCCTACTCTGGAGGAGTATGATTGCTTTTCTTTCTCTTCCTACCCCTATGAGTTGGGTTTATCGGCCACCGGTTCGATCTTGCTTTCGCAAGTGATTGGCAAAGCTATTAGGCTTGAAAATGCCTGTAATGGATGTTCTTACCTGGTATGGGAGCGGTTTAGGAGGGAGCATCTCCTGGGATTTTTTGATCTGTCAGTTTGGCCTAGCTGAGTGCCCTGCTGCTTACCAAGAATACTTTGTGGATATGGAGGAGCATTGGACCTTCTACAGGTGCCAGGCCTTCTTGGTGGCCTTCTTTAGCTTAATACTATTCCCTTCTTAGTCGGGTCCATCAACTTTGTAGTTCTACCTCTGGTGAGTACTTTGCCATATAGCACTTCCTTTATTCTCTCTCTCCTCTTTGAGACTATTCGATCCCATTTTCTGTGTCGTGAGATGGGTAGTGGTAGGCTTGGCTAATATGTGCATTTGTTGCAGCTTTGGTTCTGTAGTCATCTGAATGTGATATCTACAACACAACCCGCAGGGTTCTTGAGGAGGAATAGAGTTAAGATCACTGTAGTCTTTGATCTTCTTTTTACTAGGGATACCACTGCTTGGTTGAGGTATTTGTTTGGCTTAGGCCCCACTGACTGGGTATGGAGAGTCAAGTGGAAATTTACTAGGTGGTAGGGTTGGACCCACTGTGTTGGTTTACTTTGCGCCCCTTTGGTAGCATCTAGGGTTATACAGGGTACTATCCAGGTATGGCTATGAGGCAATTTTGGGGTACCCAACATGTTCCTTGACTTAACGATCTTTCTATCATCACTTGTGAGTATGGTCTCCAGTATATTGACATAGCCATCATAGATCGTGCTTTTGAATTCTGGAAGGAGCGCAAGTCGACTATTTGTCCCGAGGATGATTATGAGTGGTCTACCACTGAGTTTATAGAATGGAGAACCACCAAGGATCCATGTTTCATCATTGACTGGTCAACTCTGAATCCACTTGACCCTCGCCTTCCGATTGATATATTAAGGGATTACACACTGGAGTTTGAGGTCAGAGTTGAGAGTACTCTTAAGGACCTGAGAGAGTGCCTGACAAAGGCTATCAGTGATAGGGATTTCTATAAGGAGGCTCTTGATGCCATTATGGAGGACTTTGATGAAATGGGGAGGACATACGAGGTTGAGCTCGCCATACTTCGCTCAGAGCTTGCATAGAGGGGTTAGGTTCCTTCAGTCATAGAAGCTGAGTGCACTCAGTTGAGATCTCGGGTTGCGAGCTTGGAGAGTAAGCTAGCAGATCTTACTCAGAGATTCATCGTTTTGGGCTAGACAAGAGATGAGGAGAGGGCCACGATGAAGGCTAGTCATGCCGAGGTGAGTAGCAGGGCTAATGATATGGCCATGAGGCTAGTGCATGCTAGATCCTACATTCACTCTACTTTGAGTCTTGAGTATGGGTTAGCTGATGAGCCTAGTGAGCCACAGTTGGCATTTTGTTCACTCTAGGCTGAGGCAGCCAAGAAGAGGGAGGTATTCAGAGTTGCTACTGCTAAGATTAGCACATTATAGGCTCTGCTTGATATAGAGAGGCAGAGTTACACCTCGAGTCCCAGTCTAGAGAGGGAGTTGGTTTGTCTTCGACATTCATATAGTAGGCTTAGCGAGATTGCCAAAGATCTGGGCTTTGATGCTGCAGGGTTGCTTCATACCCATTCCTCGAATGATCCGATTCTTCTCACCGGCTTTGGGGTGCTATGTAGGGCGGTGTTAGACCGTTTGGGCCATGTTTAACTTGCTGGAGTCTTTTCTATTTCTTTTCATTTCTGTACATGAGCTATGTTGTTAGTATTCCACCATGTATGGAAAGGTCTGTCATAAACTGCTAGGCGGTTACGTACGGCCTTCCACTTTTGGGCTTTTAAAGCATAGTCTAGTTTGTAAGGCATGCTTAAAAATGGAAAGAAGGTGGAAAAAGAGAAGTTTTTGCATATATTGATTATCAGGAAATATTTATGTTTATGAGTTTGTGTTTGGAAGCATAATGATGAATGCATGAAAGGATTAGAAATGTACAAAATAGGCATATTTAATGAATATGTGTGCAAATCCTTTGAAAACGCAAGATCATACAAATAAAATTGTAAATGTAAGTTCATTCATATCAATATCTCAGGTTCCAAAGGATACATCCTGTTCTAGATGGATTTTTTCCATTCCCATTGGGGTACACCTTCCATTGGCGTGTCCCATTAAATCTTTGAACAAACCATAGAGGGCCATGCGCGTTGCAAACATAGAGTAACTCGAGAGAGTCCTAAGGCACCTTTATATCTTCATCTTGGAAAGGGGTCCATAATACTTCTCTTGATCTTGATCACAAACCCAAGTGGATTCAACCGAATTATTTTCTTTTAAAATGTGACTGGGCTAGAGTTGGCTGCCTACGTACCTCCACTAGGAAGGATCAGGTCATCACGTAGTTCATCTGACATTACAAATTTAGATTACCTTAATTTTTGCCTAGACCGCCCTTTCAGGTTTTCAATCTACCTTTTCATATATATATATATATATATATATATATATATATATATTTCTTTTTTTTGTTCTAGGAATGTAGAAAAAAAGGTTGCACTTGGAGGCTCCCTCATGCAAAGTACTATATGACAACATCAGAATTAGTGGGATATTGAAATTGTGCCCATCCATGTTGGCTAGGATCAAGGCTCCTCTGGAGAAAGCCTCCTTCACAACATATGGGCCCTCGTAGGTTGGGGCAAACTTTCCTTTGTGATCAGGCAGGGCCTGGTTGTGCTTTTTCAAGACTAGGTCACCTTCTTCAAAGACTTTAGGTTTAACCTTCTTTTTAAATACTTGCTCAACGTGACGTTGGTACAACTGTCCATGGCACATTGCGGTCATGTGCTTCTCGTCTATCAAGTTCAATTGCTCATATCAGGAATGGGCCCATTCAGCTTTTAACAGCTTTGTCTGTGATAAGATTCTGAGAGATGGGATCTCTACCTTTGCGGGGAGGATGGTTTCCATGCCATAGACCAAGGTAAATGGAAAGAACTCGTGCCAATCCTCATAGGTGTCTGTCATCTTCACCAAGATCTTCTTTATGTTTTTGTTGGCTGCTTCCATTGCGCCATTCATCTAAGTACAGAAAGGAACTGAATTCTGATGTGTTGATCTTAAACTGTTGGCACAACTGCTTTATCATTTTCCCATTCAGATTCTTTCTGTTATTTGTAATGAGCTCTCCTAGAACGCCATAGCAGCAAATGATGTTCTGTTTCAAGAATCAGGCACAGCTTGGGTAACGCTTTTACAGGAAGCGGCTTCCACCCACTTGGTGAAGTAGTTGATGGCCACTAAGATATACTTATGCCCATTTGAGGCTTTCGAAATCACAAGTCTGATGACATCCATTCCCCAGGCTGAAAAAGGCTATGGCGCTGTTAGAGATTGCAGGGGTTAGGGAGGAACATTCTTCCTATTCTGATAGACTTGGCAACGGTGGCACATCCTCACATGCTTAATGCAGTTGCTTTCCATGGTGAGCCAATAGTAGCCGGCTCTCATAATTTTTCGAGCCAACAGGGGTTCACTGGCATGGGCTCTGAGCAAGCCCTCATGCATCTCTTCCATTAAATGGTTAGCCACAGGGGCATCTATGCATCGAAGCAATGTTGTGTTATGGTTCCTTTTATACAGGACTTCTCACCTCAAGATAAACTGGCATGCCATGCGCCTGATGAATTTCTTCTCACTGTTTGTGCCTCCAGGCGGGTATTCATAATCTTTGATATAAGCCTTGATATCATGGTACCATGGCTTCCCATTAATTTTAGCTTCGACGTTCATGCATTCTTCGATATTCCTGCAATAGGCTGACGCGCCACGGACTTATATGCGCAATTGTTGCATCTCATCTCCTTCTGCCAACTTAACCACGCTAGCTAAGGTGGCTAAAGCATCTGTGAACTAATTATGCGCTTGGGGCAAATAAGCAAAGGTAATGTTTCAGAACTTTGGGATTAGGCGGTTGACACATTTCTGATATGGAATCAACTTGGTGTCTTGGACTTGCCACTTTCCCTCTATCTAGGAGATGATCAACAGAGAATCTCTAAAGACGCTTAGATCATATGCACCAAACTCCAAGGCCACTTGTAATCCCATTATGCACGCCTCGTACTATGTGGCATTGTTTATGCAATCAAAATTCAGTTTGATTGAAACATGGATTTGCTCCCACTCCATTTCTAGTGCTATTGGTGGCTCCATCGAAATAAAGCTTCCAACACCATGGTTCTACATTGGTAGGTTCTAGCTTTATTGCTGAAACATCCTCATCTGGAAGAGGGATTCAGAGAAATTTGGATCATTTAACGGCTAATCCACTAGGTAATCGGCTATGGCCTAGACCTTGATGGCCTTCCACACCATAAACACAATATCGAACTTGGATAGAAACATCTGCCAACGGGAGATCTTCCCTATAAGGGCAGGCTTTTCAAAGATGTACTTGATGGGGTCCATGCGGGAAATCAACCGCGTGGTGAAGTAGAGCATGTATTGCTGCAACTTACGCGAGGCTCATGCTAGGGCACAACATGTCTTTTCAATGGCGATGTATTTGATCTCACAACTAGTGAACTTCTTACTCAGGTAGTAAATCACCTTCTCTTTTTGATTGGGTTCATTTAGCTAGCCTAACATGCAACCTATGGATGTCTCTTACATCGCTAGGTAGAGAATCAACGGATGTCCTAGTGTTAGGGGAACCAGAATAAGAGGGCTCAATAAATACCACTTAATCCTGTCAAAGGCCACTTGACACTCATCTATCCATTCTATCTTTGTATCCTTCTTCAAGAAGTTGAACAAGGGATTGCACGTGGTGGTCAAATATGCTATGAAGTGAGCTATGTAATTGATCCCTCCCAAGAAGCTTCGAACTTGATTCTCGGTTTTCAATGCAGCCATGTCCAGGATGGCCTGGCCTTTTGTTGGGTCCACTTCTATTCCTCTTTAGTTGACTATGAAGCCGAGCAATTTCCCTAAACTGGCCTTGAAGACGCACTTGTTAGGGTTAAGCCTCAACCTGTACTTGACAAGGCACTTGAATAGCTTTCTTAAATCTATCAAATGATCTCTAGGAGTATGTGACTTGGCAATCGTATTCTCCACATATACTTCAATCTCCTTATGCATCATATCATGCAACAAGGTTACCATGGATCTCTGGTAGTTCTTCAAGCCAAATGGCATGACATCATAGGTGTAAGTTCCCCAATGGGTGGTGAATGCTGTCTTGGCATTGTCCTTTTCAACCATCTTGATTTGATTATAACCTAAGAACCCATCCATAAAGGAGAAGAACATGTTGGTTGCTGTGTTATCAATCAGGGTATCGATATGTGGCAAGGGAAAATTATCCTTCGGGGGTCTGGGGGGTATCTATAACTGTTTGGCACATGTTTTGAGGCCGGCGGCCACTTAGTGGCCATTGGGTCGGGTATGCTGACATCAGCAATTTAGTCTTTTTCCTCTAGCTTTTCATTTTTTACTTTGATCACATATTTGAATACCTTTTTGAACTTCAATTGAGTTGATTTTAGTGTCCCTAGAAAACTCTAGATGTCTAATTTCTAGAACACTAAAGATATTGAAATTCCAACGGTTAGATCAAAAGTTATGGCCTCGGGAAGCGAGCTAATGCGCTTTGCACGGTTTTCAGGATATCTCAATCGTTTTAACGTCGATTTTCGACTCATGAATAGTAGTTGGAAAAGGAATTCTATAATCTTTGCAATGACTCTGGTCTCAACTCGTTCCATTGGTCTGGTTAAAATTAGGGTTTTTTGTGCCCCTAGCAGTCAACCTCGGGTCAAACTTGGTCAAAGTTGACGAAATCACCGAGTAGCTCGGGTTTGATGTAGAAACATGAAAATTTTTGTTTTGGGATGATTTTAACTGAATTTTAATTTAGGTAAACCCAGGGTTGACTAGGGGCATTTTGGTCAATTTGACCTGAAACGGCATTTTGAGTGCTCCGATGCTCGAATGGGTTGCGCCACATCAATCTAGATGTTTCCATGGCCCTATGGAGGAAAGTTAATATTTTTGAAAATTTTGGGGTACATCATACAAATCGAGGGTGGTCAAAATAGAGTATTTACAGGCCTAACGCTGGAAAGAAAACGGCAAGATGACAGTGTGCAACAAGACAGTTTGCAAGAGAAGTAGTTATAGTATGCAAGATGACAGTTTGCAAGAGAAGCAGTTATAGTTTGCAAGATGACAGTTTACAAGAAAAGCAGTTGTAAGATACAGATGTGAATAGTTTGCAGGTTGATAATTTGCAAGATGAAGACATGGATACAATTTGTAAGAGCATGATGCACAATTTAGCTCAAGTGACAAACAAATGGATATGATTGCAAGAATAGGAAATACATAAGCCAGAAAAGAGAAAATGAAGAAAGACTGACCTTAAGGAGCTTCCAAGGCCCCACAAGCTGGCGCAAGGTCCTTTGGCTAAGTGTGTTCAAGGAAGAATACAAGTAGGAAAGACAAGCTTGGCTCTAGTTGGCCTCTCAAGCCACCCCAAAGTCGTGGAAGAGGGCTAGCCACCTCAAAAACACCATCTGCCCTTCGTTGGCAAAGAGATATGCCCCTATAAGGTACAGCAAGAAGGCCCTAGCCATCTTGGCACAATCTTCGACCGTCACTTATGGGAGAGGCTTGTAATTCGCCTTGATGTCAAAGTATCATATCGTCTCAGTGGAGTACGTCCTCTCGAGCAAGTTAATGCCCAACCAAATGCCCGACTCACCCTTCAAGTTTATGAGAGCCTTATCGCACCTAATGTTGTTCATGTGGTGGAAGTCGTGGGGAGTCACAATCATCTCCCTATTAGCAATGTGGAAGGTATAGGTAGTGTCCCACCACCTCTTAGTAAGGGACTGCACTAGAATGGCACTGGTGGATCTCTCCAATAGTAAGCGAATGATCGACTCAAAACCCATTGCATGAATGTAGGCCTTTGTCTCTGTGGTAAGGACCTTGTTCCATGTTGTCACACTGTTCGTACTTCCCCTGCCTAAAAACGGAGGTGAAATCTATAAAATGACGAAAAGAAGGTGTTAGATTTGCATTTGGATGAGAAACAAATGAAACAGAAATAAAATTAGGGCTTTTGCCTAGTGGCATGCGCACACAGGTCCATGTTTGCGTAAGCAGGAATGAAGCATGCATCGCAGGTTGGAAATCGTGTGCGTATCAACTCAAAAACAAACATGCGTACGCATGAAGTCTGGCTGTACACGCATGAGCACAAGATGAGTATGCAGTCTCGAACCCATGTTCATCCTAGGCATGTTCCTACCCCTCTTAAGGTGTCAGGTTTTCATCTAAATCCATCTCACAACAAAACCCAAGCATTTACATGTCCAAAAATAGTTAAAACGGAAGATCAAACGAAAATGAAAAAATGAGAAAAGTTTGAAAAACTTACCGATCTAGCCCTTGCACCTTCTGAAAAACAGCCTTATGGCCTGTAGGTCAACAGAGGAGACTCAATTAGGCTTACCGCTCCACTCTACCGTGTGAGGTTTTCTTGGACTTGGGTGCCACAGAGAAAATGAGAGAGTTTGGGGGAGGAAGAGAGTTTTGGGAAAGAAGAGATTAGATGGTGAGGAAATGAGAAAGAGGTAGGGAGTTTTTGTAGAGAGAAAAATGGAAGTTGGAGAGTTAGAGAATGTGAAGAGATAAGGAAGATGAAGAGAAATAAGAAGAAAAAGAAAAGAAATGGTTGGTAACCGTTAGGGAAATTTGAAGAGGCGGGAATGTATTGGTGGTTAAACTACATGTAGTTTAGGCCCCCATTAAAGTACGTGTAGTTTAGTAAAAACATTTTTTTTTTTTTTTTTTAATTTTAAATATCCCAATGAGTTCTTGGAAGGTAGGAGGTGCAAATGAAAAGTCAAGAATGTGTCAAAAATGTCAGAAGTACCCACAATCGGTTAAAAGACACAAAGGCCTTCAAAGCATCCCAGTGGATTGAAAGCGACAAAACATCCCCAGTGGATCATAAGTCACCAAGAAAACTCCCACGTGAGTTTGGATCATCAACCAAATCCCTAGTAAAGCACAGTATCATGGAAGGACCCACACACGGGTCCAGGACACAAAGGCATCCCCCTCGTGAGTTATGAAGAAATATCCTCCAAGGAGTTGATAAAAACCCATCGTGGGTGGAATCAACACAAGTTCTCCAATGAGCTATGAATTAGAAGAAGAAATTTCCCCAATGGGTCACACATTACCAATGGTTTCCTCGACACCAAACTTCTCAGCAAGTTATCTCCCCCAGTGGACTACATACCTAGAAGACTCCCTCGTGAGTCACCAACACACTCTTAGCAGATCATACTCCCCAGTGAGTTATCCATCATCCCTAGTAGATCTTTCACCCAAGACTCCCTTGTAAGTCGGAACACCAAGGCCACTCACGCACATATCCCATGAGAATTGAATATGCAGGCACGGGCCACACATCAGTCAAACAAGTCAGAATACAGAATTTGTGTACATATCCTACAGGAATTGAGCATGTAGGCACATCATACAGAACTTGTGCACATATCTCGAGGGAATTGAATATGCAGGCACAATAGAAAAGGTAAAGATAGAGACAGAGACCAAGGTCACCCCGAGACAAGAGCCTCACCAGAAGAGGTAGAGATAGAGATAGAGAAGACAAGTTTTATCTAAAGGTGCAAGCCACCCGAAGAAGTTTAAGGCAAGAGCCCTAGATGGATATCTCAGATATATATCCTTTTAAGCTTGTAAGACTACCTTGTTTGTTTGGTTGATGGTTGCAATCATTGGCCTTGTTTATTTTTCTTTTTAAGTGACTCTAGGATAGTAAGTCACTTTGCCTTTTGCTTGCAACTGGCAAAATAGGTTCTGGGATAGTGAACCTATTGTTGCTCGTTTCTCGAGCAACAAAGGTGGGAATTTGGACATAGAATCCCACGCGACTCTGTAGAGTTGCACCCCGCCCCATGTATGCGTGTTGTGTATCGTGTGCGTGGGTTGGGCTCAAGCCATATGTGGAAACAAAATTTTTTATCTCTTATTATTTTGATTTCATTAGTGAAGCTAGCAAATCAAAAGAGGGCCATCTGTAGACACCACATTTTATACCCCTTATGACTCGGGCCCTTGTTCCCCAATGATATTAAAATTCTAAGGCCCAAGGTTGTTTTAGGGCCCAATTAGAGAGGTCTTCATTCCTTTTGGTCTCTCTTGCATCTTCCCATATCACCAAATAAAGGTGGATGAACCTCTTCTTCATGCTACCAACTTTTGGATTCCTACTTGGCAGGTTTTTCACTTCAATGGTGTAGAAATATGCCCCACTATTGAAGAGTTCAATGCGGTCATGGGTGAACTTATGATTAACACTCTTATTCTTCCTACTATTCGCTGGGGTCTTGTTGCCTTAGTTCAAGGGTTTTTAGGGGTTTCTCTTGACACGGCACAACACTGGTGTGTTGTTGACAAGTTAAACATCCACTCGGTTTTTGCATACTTCTCTCAGTTGACTGTTCCTGCGGTTAGTAGGACACGTTCTTATTATCTCAATGCTATCTATTTGTGTCTTCTTACGAGATACTTCTTGGTGCATGAGATAGTTCGCATAGATCGAAAGATGTACTGGGTTGTTAGCGATCTAAGGAGGGGAAGCCTTGTGGGCATGGTCTTGGCTGAAACTCTCAATGGTTTGGATATGGTTCATAGGAAGGAAGCAAACTTCTTTGTAGGGAGCCCTCTTATTCTTCAAGTATAATCCCTAATTTTTTTGGCCTAGGTTCTTAACCTAGCGGGATTCCTCTAATTTTTGCGTGGGTAGCCTTTCAGTTTTCAACCTATCGAGGCTCCTTATATCTTCTTTGCACATGTAATTTTTTTTTGTGGTATTTTATCTCTCCTTTTTCCACTCATGCTTTATTTTTCTCTTCTTTTCTCTTTCTTTTTCAGATATGGCTATATGAGAGGCTTCAATTGCTTTATCCTCCTACCGTTCCTCCTAGTCAATACCTCCCCAAGCATTATCGTGACCGTAGGCCTAAGTGGAGTGAGATGAACTTTGATGATTTCACTAAGTTCATGAAGCGTATTGAAGTCTCAGATATTCAATGGGTAGTGGACTAGTGGCGTATTTTAGGCATGGTTAACTGCAGCTTTAAGGACAACTGCATTGCTTTGGTTGGGCTCCGTCGTTGCTCTTACTATTCTACATGTTGTATTGCAAGGCAATTTGGTGACTGTCAAGGAGCTCCTAGTTTTGATGGTTCCTTCCCTACCTTGGCATTTACTGAGAGGATCTTGGGCAGAATCTATGAGACTTGATTGTGAAGGATGGTAACCAAAGGCATATGCTTTCCATAATTGCTTCATCCAACTTTAGGGTACAAGAAATGGCTAGAGATTGACATGAAGTCCACATAGATGAGAAAGCCTACAAGAGGTCCAAAAAAAGAAAGAAGGCTGACTGACCACCTTGATATGCCCTAAATTTTACTTTTCTGCACTTTATGATTCTTCTGTCTTTTCTTTTAGAATTTAATAAAGGATTGGAATGTCTCAAATCCTTTATGGAAACAATTTATTATCTTTTAATTTAAGCAATAAGAGAATCATCCGTTAATTATCTTTGCTTATTGTCATTATTTTTCCTTCCTTCTTTTTTTCATTTCTTTTTTCCATGCCATGTAATTTTTTACCATGACGTCCTTATAGGAATTTTCACCATGTCCATGGTCTTTTACCCTATCTTTTGCCTTAATTTTTTCCTAGGTTACCATTTCAGATTTCAACCTCGTGGGGTTCTTTTGCCTTAATTTTTTCCTAGGCTGCCCTTTTAGGTTTTCAACCTAGCAGGCTTTTGTCTTTTTTCTTTTAAATGTTATATCTTCGGAGCCTATCCATGTTGATTGGGTGAAGCAACTCTTCTCCATCTAAATCTGTAATTCTTGTAGCACCTCTTGACATGATTTTCTTGATGATAAAAGGCTCAAACCATCTTGGCTTCATCTTCCCTCTTCGATTAAAAGTTTCATTCCTAAGCACTTTTAGGACCAAGTCTCCTTCTTTAAGGTTTCTAGGTTTCAAGTTTTTGTTAAATGCTCTAGCAATCCTCTTTTGGTACCCTTGTTCATGGTATTATGCCCTAACTCTCTTCTTATCTATCAAAGCTAATGGCTCATATCTTTCTATCATCCAATCTTCCTCTAGGACCTTGGTTTCCACTAGCACTCTCAAAGATTGTATCTCTACCTTAATTGGAAGGACTGCCTCACTCCTGTAGACCAAAGAATAAGGGGTTGCCCCGGTCGATGCACGAATAGAAGTTTTGTAACCCCACAAGGCAAAGGGAAACTTCTTAGCCTAATCCTTATATGTCATTACCATCTTGGCTAGGATATTCTTGATGTTCTTTTTGGTGACTTCTACAGACCCATTACTTTGTGGTTGGTATGGTGCAGACTTGTGATGCTAAATGTTGTGCACTTCCATGATCTTTCGAACCTCTCCCTCAAAATGGGAGCCATTATCTAAGATGATCTCTTGTGGTACCCTGTATCGGCAAATGATGTTATTCTCTATAAATGGAGCCATGTGTTTGGCTTTTAATACGAAGTAGTAAGTTGCCTCTACTAACTTAGTGAAGTAGTAAATCGCCACTTGGATGTACTTGTGTCCATTCGAAGCCTCAAGGGCTATTCTTCCAATCACATCTATGCCCCATACTAAGAAAGGCCATGGAGAGGTCATGCTGTATATCTCATTAGGTGGCACATGATTCAAATTTACATGTGTTTGGCAATCGTGGCAACTCTTCACAAAGTCTACATAATCGGTTTCCATCATATTCCAATAGTACCCTATCCTTAAGATCTTTTTGGCTAACATTCTTCCATTCATGTGAGGACCACAAATCCCTTCATGAACTTCTTTCATGACTTTCTCAGCTTCTTCTTTCTTCAAGCGATGGAGGTGTATACCATCATAAGATCTTCTATAGAGTTGTCCTCCACACAAGATGTATTGCATATCCATCATCTTAATCAAACGACGTTCTCTTTTATCGGTACTGTCAGGATACACTCCTATTTCCAAGAATTTCATGATGTCATAATACCAAGAAACTTCTTCTTCTTCTATAGCCAGGACTGAAGACTCACCCTTCCCTTTGTGTATCAACTCATAACTCTGTTCAATCTTTAAGGGTCATGTCCACACTCCCTTGGGTATTTCAACCATGGAGGCCATGAAGGCCATGGTGGCCAAGGCATCTACAAACTAATTTTGAGCTCTAGGGATTATAATATATTCAATCTTATAAAATGTTTTGGTCAAATCCTTTAAATATTGCTGATAAGGTTTCAAATGTTCTTCCTTTACCTTTCATAATTTTTGTGCTTAGGCTATGACTAAAGTTGAATCTCCAAAGACCTTTGCTTCTTTTACCCCTAACTCTTGAAGAGCTTCCATTCCGGCATACAAGCTTCATATTCCGCCATGTCATTAGTTGCCTTAAAGTTCAACTTGACTGCCAAAGGAACATGAGATCCATCGGGGGTGATCAAAATTACTCCTATTTGCATTCCCATATTAGTTCACGGCTCCATTGAAGTATATTTTCCATGCCCCTAGTTCGATGTCCAAAATACCCTCATCTGGAAAATCCTTTCTACCATCCTTTCCTTCTATAGGGTTCTTGGCATAAAAACCTAACACGATGCTTCCTTTGATGGTTTTCTTAGCCACATATTTCAAATCAAATTCTACTAATAGGATTAACCATCTTGATAATTTTCCACTTAAGGCCGGCTTCTCAAATAAATTATTCAATGGGTCCATTCTGGCCACTATCCATATTTGGAATGGTATGATGATGTGTCTCAGTTTCTGCACGGCCCACACGAGTGCAAAACATGAATTTTCTATGGGTGATTATTTAGTCTCATAATCATGGAATCTCTTGCTTAGGTAGTACACGACTCTCTCATTCTTATCATCGTCTTCTTGTGCCAGTATGCTTCTGGCTGCATCTCCTATGATAAAGAGGTATAGGAGTAGTGGCTTTCCATGCCTTGGAGGTACTAGGATGGGTGGATGGAGAAGGTATTCCTTGATAAGTTCAATGGATTTCTGACATTCATCATTCCATGCATGGAGTTCATTCTTCCTTAGGAGCTTGAAGATGAGTTCACAAGTGGAAGTAAGTTTGGTAATGAATCGGCTGATGTATTGTTATTGTCCCATGAACCCTCTTATTTCTTTCTCACTCTTGGGTGGAGGCATATCCAATATGGCTTTGATCTTTGATGGGTCAACATCAATCCCTCTATCGCTTACCAAAAAGCCTAACAATTTCCCAGTTGTTACTCCAAAGGTACACTTTTGGGAGTTGAACCTCAATTGATACTTCTTTATCCTTTCAAAGAACTTTCTTAAGTTAATGATGTGACCTTCTCTATCCTTGGATTTCATAATCATGTCATCAATGTATACCTCAACCTCATTGTGCATCATGTCATGTAACAAAGCTATAGCCATCCTTTGGAAGGTTGCTCCCGCATTCTTGAGCCCAAATGGCATTACTATGTAGCAGTAGATTCCCCATGGTAAAGGTGGTCTTAGTCATATCCTTAGAAGCCATATTGATCTAGTTATATCCAGAGAAACCATCCACGAAGGACATCAAGGCACTACCGGCCGTATTATCCACTAGGACATCTATGTGGGGAAAAGGGAAATCATCGTTAGGGCAAGCTTTATTTAAATCCCTAAAATCCACGCACATTCTTACCTTTCCATCCTTCTTTGGTAAAGGCATAACATTGGCTATCCACTCAACTTAGTGCACGGGTTTGATGAACCCTACTTTCAATTACTTTGTGACCTCTTCTTTGATCTTTAGAAGCCATTCGGTTCTCATATGCCTCAACTTTTGCTTAATGGGTACCATGTGAGCATGGGTATCAACGTGGTTTTGAGCTATCTTAGGATCAATACCAGGCATATCTTCATAGGACCATGCAAACACTTCTTAAAATTCTATGAGAAGCTCTTTGAGATCCTTTCTTTCTTTTTCATTTAGGGTTGAGCTAATTTTAATTAAGCATGGATTTTCATCATTTCCCAAATTAAGAGTTTCAAAAGTTGGTTTCATAGGTTCAATTGTATTTTCCAATCATTTATTAATTTTGTTTTCAAATTCATTAGAATCATTTAAGTGCAGAATTTCAATATTATGGGACACATTAAAATAAGCCAAATCAGAATTCATCTTATTGAAAATGTTGAAAAGTACATCGAAACTTGCATTACAAATTTTTTTTCCCACATTGTTAGAAAACCCAACCCAAGTCCAATTATTGAGATGCCCTATGGTGAATTATGTCCTTCTCTTCCTTTAGAGTGCATTGCTTTCCTTCTCGTCCTCCTCTTCGAACAAAGTCTTTATCTCAACGGACTAGTCCTCATCTTTTAGAGGCCCAAACATGTGTATAGCTTTGATTATGTCATACAGAAGTTCACCATCATTGGGGAAATCCCTATCTTCCTCTTCGAAAAACTAGTCGCCATCATCTTCATTCCAATAGCTAATCACTCCATCATCCTCTTCTTCTTCTTCATCTTCATCTTGGGCCAAAACAAGGTATTGATCATTGTCGGAAGGAGGGTCCATGTAACATTCAAGCATGAAGTGGGATGGGGTAACTTGAGTTGTCCCTGCTGTTGAGGTCCATTCTGACTAGTCATGATCTTACCAAAATCTCGCATTTCCCGATTCTGAGAAGTCATTGATTTGGGCCCTCTTAAAGGTCCATGGTCAGGGAGTGCTTCTCAGTTGCGGTAGGAATTTCGGTAGAAGAAAGTGGACTTTTACTTCAATCATTACTCGGTCGACATCCTCTTTAGTCAAATTGTCAGACATCGTGGTATGTGGAAAATTGGGAGGATTTTAACGAATTTAGTGAGTACATATCCCAATTTAATGGTCCTTCTAACTTTAGATGTTCTTAGAAAGTCTTTAAGTCCATTTTAATGAAGGCCCAATTACAAAATCACTCTCTTCCCTCTCATGAACTTTGCCCCTTGTTTCATTTGGACTTTAGTCCAATTATAATAATGCTATTATCTTACTCACGTGGCCTTCCATTAGAATGTACTTAGAGATTTTTAACCCTTTGTCTCAAATATGGGCTTACAATGTATCCATCACCTTTGGACTCTTCTTTTTTCATTTCATTATCTTCATTTTTTTTTGAAGTAACCCTCTGGCTAGGATATATTGTAGCCTTCCTTTCAAAGTCCATGAAATTCTCATCATTTTGGGCCCTCTGCATACAACATAGAGGCCCAAGATAAGTGATTTCATTTTGACTTGTAGGATGTTGGATGCTAAGTCCATAGCATACTTGTTACCTTAACCCAAGGTTCTCTTTTTTCAAAAGGCCATTTGATTTGGGCTTATGATAGCAATTAGGCTATGGTCTTATGAACCTTTTCAAGTTAAGATATACCTTTGGACTTTGGGATAAGCCTTTTATATGTGAGAACTTCTTTTCTTTCATCCCAAATATCTTAGGGTATTTGAGTGAAGCTTTCTTTCATCCCAAGACTCATCTTTCTTTACTTCATTCATAGATGAGTGAAGCTTTCTTTTCAAACAATCAAGTTTATCACACAATTGTCTATTCCTTCTCTTATATTTAGCAATTAGGGAATTCGACTCACATAAGCTATTATGAATATCATGATTCCTATGCTCTAAGGATTTCAGCATGTGTAAAAAAATTCTAGCATGTTTCTTTGATTTGAATAACTCTAAAAGCTCATTGCTAGGACAATCTCGAAAGATGCTCATAGAGTCATTATCACAAACACATGAACTATGCTTCATATTGGCCTTTGCCATAGCACTATCCATAGCAAGCCACGAGGTCTAGGATCACACTTAGGTAATGAAACCATAGCAAGTGTACCCGCTTTGATACCAATTGAAAGCTCGAAATTGTGTGAAAACACAAGAGCTGTGTTAGATCCCAAAATTAAAATTATGGCTCAGTTGATTTTACTCTAACTTAAACTAAGTACGGAATAGAGTAAATGTGAGCGAACAAGCCATATAACTACTCTAAGCCATATTCATCAAATCACATCAGCAAAATGAAAGCTAAAAGAGTAGGGAAAAAGAATGCAAACACAAGATAACACGCCAATGTGTTATCGAAGAAGAAACCAAAGAACTCGGCGAAAAACCTCTCCGCTGCCCTCCAAGTGGTAAATCGATCCACTAGAGAATAAGTTGGAGTACAAGAATAACAAAAGACCCTCCAAGCCTAGTCTACCAACTGACTTAATGAAGCCTTGTCTTCTCTTGCTCTCTGGATCACGCAATTCAGCCCGATTGCATCCACCAAACAAATGGCTTCTTCCAATGCTTCCCAGCAGCACCAAAACCTCACTTTACACTCAGGATGGGTATGGTAAGTGTTTGGGCTATCAACCTCTCAAGGATTTGGATATGCAGAGGTAGGAGTTAAGGAAAACCACAATGGATTGTGTAGAAGATTGTGGGTATGACAATCTCTCACTCTCAAGGGTAATGGCTAGGGTTTTCTCTCTGAAAAGCACTCCTCTCAATTTGTGGGTAATGTGGGTATATATAGTGTGGGTAGAGACCTGGTGTATCAGAAATGACAAATTGGAAAAACATAACATTTCACGGGTATCTCATGGGAAGGCCTTACCCGCGAGACCCTCGCGAAAACCAGTTGTCACCATTTGTCATGACTCTTTGCATTCCAGTCATGTGCTGAGCACATGCTTCACTTCGCGGGAAGGCTTCTCGCGAGCTACCCTCGAAAACTCCTTTAATCTTCAATGAGTCTTGAGTCTTCACACTCTCTCACTCACATATAACCCTTACAATGAAATCCCACATAAAATACAGGGTACAAAAGATTGAACAAAATTACAATCAAATTTGGCACGAAATTAAAGCCAACACAAATTAGTTGTAAATCACAACTTTACACAAAGAAAACCTAAGCTAAGCAAACATATTACAACATAAATAAACAAGAAAAAAAAAAAGAGAACAAAAAGATTAAAACAAGAAAAAAAGCAAAGAAATGAAAAAGAAAGTTTAGAACTAATACCTCAAAAATAGAAGCTTTTTGGCTTGATTTTGACCATTTCCCTCAGTCAAATCTATTCACAATCAAACAAGAAAGTGATTAGTAATCTTAAAACTCAAAGATCAAGGCCAGAAAAGGCCCCAATCAAAAGAAAATTGACTTGAGGATGTTTTGTGAAAAACTCCCTCTTTGATTCACTATTTCTAGCAAATCTTAGGTTTTCTTGTAGGATTTTCTATGTGTGTTTGAAATATACCATGTAAGGGTTTATATAGTTGAAAATTGAGGGTTTGGAACAGCTTCTTGATGATGTGGGATTTATTCCAAACCTCAATCTTTAATGTAGAAAACCTTCCTTTCATAGCTTCTAGAACCCTAGTTGTGTATGCAAGTCCATATGTATTAGACCTGCGTACGTATACATGTGTATGCGTACGTAGGTCGAGGGCTTTCTTGGCCTTTATTTTCCAAAAATAGATTTATTTGTTCATAAAAATTATATTTTCCATTTTAACACTTCCCAAGCCAATTTAAAATTTTATTGGGCCCTAAACCAACCTTGGGTCTTAGAATTTCAACATCGTTAGGGAACAGAGGCTTGAGTCATAAGAGGTACAAAATGCGGTGTCTACACTATGATAGAGAGGTAAAGGAGTAATGGTTTCCCAAGTTTTGGGGGTACCAAGATAAGTGGATGGAGAAGATATTCCTTGATAAGCTCAAAGGCCTTCAAACACTTGTCATTTCGTGTATGGGGTTCATTCTTCCTCAGAAGCTTGAATTCATAAGTAGAAGTGAGTTTGGCAATGAATCGACTAATGTATTGCAAACGGCCTAAGAATCCTTTTATCTCTTTCTCATTCTTGGGTGTAGGCATGTCCAATATGACTTTGATCTTTGATGGGTTAACCTCTATCCCTCTATTACTCACTAGGAAGCCTAGTAATTTTCCTATAGTCACTCCAAAGGTACACTTCTGTGGATTTAGTCTCAGTCTATACACTTTGATCCACTCAAATAATTTTCTTAGATTGGCTATGTTACATTCTCTATCATCGGATTTCACGATCATGTCATCAACATATACCTCTACATCATTGTGCATCATATCATGTAGCAAGGTCGTAGCCATTCTTTGGTAGGTTGCTCCTGCATTCTTGAACCCAAATGGTATCATTGTATAATAATAAATCCCCCATTCAGTGGTGAAGGTAGTCTTAGTTATATCCTTAGGAGCCATTTTAATTTGGTTATATCCTTAAAAACCATCGATGAAAGACATCAAGGCACTTCCAGCAGTATTATCCACTAAGACGTCTATGTGAGGCAAAGGGAAATCATCCTTAGGACTAGCTTTGTTCAAATCTCTAAAATCCACACACATCCTAATTTTCCCATCCTTCTTGGGTACAGGCACTATATTGGCCATCCATTCGGCTTGGTGTACAGGTTTAATGAACCTTGCTTTCAATTGTTTGGTGACCTCTTCCTTGATCTAAAGGAGCCATTCGGTTCTCATTCGTCTTAACTTTTGCTTGACGAGCACTATGTGAGAATGAGTATCAATGTGATGCTATGCTATCTTGGGATCAATGTCGGGCATATCTTCATAAGACCATGCAAATACCTCTTGGAATTTAGCGAGAAGCTCTTTGGGATCTCTTCTTTCTTGTTCATTTAGGGTTGAGCCAATTTTAATTAAGTGTGATTCTCATCATTGCCCAGATTAATAGTTTCATGAATTGGTTCCATAGGTTCAATTTTCTTTTCCAATTGTTTACTAATTTCATTTTCAAATTCATTGGAATCATTTAAGTGCAGAATTTCAATATTATAGGACACATCAAAATAAGCCAAACCAGAATTCATCTTATTAAAAATGTTGAAAAGTACATTGGAACTTGTATTACAAGATATCATTCCTATGCTATTGGAAAACCCAACCTAAGTCCAATTTCTAAGTTGCCCATCAGTAGGCATGATGAATTCTACCTTTCTTCCTCCTTAGGCGACATTGCCTTCTTTCTCATTCTCTTCCTTGAAGAGAGTCTTCAAGTCCATGAACGAGTCTTCATCTTTTAAAGGCCCCCAAACACGCATGGCTTCAGTTACATCTCCCAAGAATTCTTTTTTGCTGGGAAAGACCTCATCTTCCTCGTCTAAAGACCAATCATAGTTACTCTCACACCAATAGCTAATCTCCTTATCATCATCTTCTTCGTCTTCATCTTTGTCTTGGGTTAGGACAAAATATCGTGCAGCATCAAGTGGTGGGGCCATGTCTCGTTCAATCAAAATGCGAGCAGCGTCAATTTGCATGGTCCCAACTATCGAGGTCCATTCTGGCCAGTCATGATCCTCCCATGATCCCGTACTTCCCATTTCAGAAAAGTCATTGACATATGCCCTTGTGAAGGTCCATGGTTTGGGAATATGCCTTAGCACCAAAATAGTCATTGACATAAGCCCTTCGATCATCATGCGATAACATCTTCTTGAGTCATATGGTCAGACATCGTGGCACGTGGAAAACTAGGAGAAGCCATTGGAAGCATGAGCACACATCCCAGAAAGAAGTGGTTCTCTTATTTAGATGTTTTTAGGAAATCTTTAAGTCCATTTTAATGAAGGCCTAATTACAAGATTACTCCCTTTCTCCTCATATAAACCTTACCCCTTGTTTCATTGGGCTTAGTCCATTTACAATAAAGCTCTCACCTCACTCTCGTGGGCTTTCATTAAGAATTTGCTTAAGGATTTTCAACCCATTGTCTAAAATGTGGGTCAAAAATTTATTCATCACCATAGGGCTTTTCATTTCTCATTCATTATCAACTTTTTTTTTTTTTTTGAAGTAGCCTTCTAGCTAGAATATATTATGGCTTTCCTCTCAAAGCTCATGAATCGCTCATCATTTTGGGCCTTGGCATACCACAAGGAGGCCTAAGATTAGGGAGTTTCATATTAACTTTGTAGGATGTTGGATGGTAAGCCCATAGCATATTTGTTACCTTAGGCCCAAGGTTCTCCTTTTTTAGAGACCTTTCGATTTAGGCTTATGATAGCGACTATGCTATGGTCCTATGGACCTTTCAAGTTAAAACATACCTTTGAACTTTGGTACAAGTTCCTTATATGTGAGAACTTCTTTTCTTTTCTTCCCAATGTCTTAGGGTATGCCATAACTTTTGGACCATCCTTTCAATTTTATATCTTTTATTTGTCTTTTAGAATTAGGTGAACACAATGTATGGTTGAACAAACAAGAGACATAAATGGTGCCCTCTTTTGATAGGATCTAGGATCCTAAACCCATAAACTTGCAGAATAGAAAAACCAAAGTAGAGATCTAGCAACCTAACATGCTTTAGACATAAAACAAAGAAAAAAACCTAAACTAAATAGATATTTCAAAGCCTTAAAAAATATAAACAAAAAAAGGAATCAAAGAAAACAAGGAAAAAGTGAAGAGCCAAAGATAGAACCTTTACCTCAACAATCTAGTCACAAACAAACCAAAATTAGTTAGTAAACCTTTGAAACTTGAAGATCAAGGCCAAAATAGGTCTCAATCAGAAAAATATTGACTTGAGAATGTTTTGTGAAAAACTCCCTCTTCGATTCACTATTTCCTAGTAAATCTTATGTGTTTTACCACCAGAATTCCTCCCCTAATGAAAATCTACATTTTCAGTCATTATATAGTTGAAAATAGGGGTTTGGTGCGACTTCCAAACGATGTGAGATTCATTCTAAACCAAGTTTTAATGTAGAAAACCTTTCCTTTCTAGTTTTTGGAACTCTAGCATGGGCACACATGCCCCATGTATGCGTACGCATGCATAAAGCATGCGTATGCAGATCTTGAGCATGCGTGCGCATACACATGTATGCGTACGCATGCCCTACGGCTTTTGTGGTCTTTATTTTCCAAAAATAGATTTATTCTTCCAAAAAAAGTTGCATTTTTCCAAAAACACTTCCTCAAGTTAAATTTCATCTGATTGGACCCTAAACCAACCTTAGGCTTTAGAATTCCAACATCATTGGCGAACAGGGGCCTGAGTTGTAAGGGGTACAAAATGCAGTGTCTACAACTAGGTTGCATAGTATTCATTGTATCTGATCTTTGTCATCGGTGCAATTTGTGACAGGAAGTAGTGGGTTTGATTAAGTCAAACTTGGTTTTGTTATGTGCAGATCGACTAAGCCATCTGATAGGCCAAGAATGTATTGACCCCTTTGGTAACTTAATCAAATTATTTAGCCAAGTGAAATTAATTAGATTCAATTACATGCAATAAGTGCGGTAGCACAAACAAATCACCAACTAAGTTAAATGCAACAGAAAATAAATTTGACACAGGTGATTTGTTTACAAATGGGAAAAACCACCGAGGCAAAACCCCACTAGGTGAATTTAAGATCACCACTCCCGAGAATCCACTATTATCAAAACAAGCTGTTACAAGTAAAAGGAATCACATTATCTAATACCAACCTACAGTTGAACCCTTACCCCAATACCCAATTGGACTTGTAATGTAGTGATAATCTCTCCTTTCAATACACGGCTCCTAGTACGTGACTAACAAATTGAGGCATAGATCCAAGTATGTGACTAACACACCAACTTGAGGAAGATGTTGGCTGCAAAGTTCTTCAGTTCATCCAACGGTGAAGATCAAGAAGCTCCTTGGTTACAAAACCCTTGGTGCAAAGACGTAGCAGCTTCTACAAGGAATATGATGAACTAGGGTAAATTCTGTCTCCAGTCACAATTTGCAGGCATAGTCAATTTGCATTAAGTTGCATCACTTTTGACAGCCCTTAAAATAATCCTTATATTTGTCTAGAGTTAAGAGAAAAGAAACCCTACACAAATATACATGAATATGCGTGAAATCAGATCTAGAAATCTGAATTTCGTAATTCTTGACAGATACAGCTTCTGTCGAGCTGCTGTCGAGCATCAGCATTAAACCTCGATGGATATGGATATGTCGAGCTTTAATGAACAACACTTCTTCACTTGTTTCTTGGACAGATTTGCATAACTTCAATACTAAACATGAACTCTTGTTCCTTGAAGTACTAAACCAATCCTTGATATACTCAATTACAAGTAAAGTGCGTCTTGTCAAAGGATTAGCCAATTTACATAACATATGTCTCTAACAATATCCACATATGTCCTAACAATCTCCCCCTTTAACAATCCGTAACAAAACCATAATAAACAAATGAATTATGAGAGAAGTCTTAAATCACTAAACTCATAATCACTTGTTAAATACAATAAAATCTAATCCTAACACAAACTCTTGAAAAACTTTGCAAGAAGAGAGTTCATGGCATGATAGATTTTGACAACTTGTCTTTCTGAAACACTTTAAAAAAAACTCATCAAGGCATCTTAGTGTGAAATATAAATAAAGGATTACATACATAAAGAAACATGTGTATTAAGAGAGAAAAGAAACAACACATGGAGAGATAGGTGAGAAACAACATACATCATCATATATATAAATGAGAAATAGATACAATGTATGTCATAAATAAATGGTCACAAGACCGGTGTACAAAAGGATAATGTATCTAAAGATAAAAGAAAAGAAAAGTACAAATAATCCTCACCACATCCCTAAAAAAAAATAGACACTCCCCCTAACAAAAATACCCTATGCTAACTCTCCCCCTAAAAATATGACTACTCTCATAATCCCAAAACTACTCCCCCTTTTTGTCACGAATGACAAAAGGTAAGTCACTGAGAGGTCATCATCTCCTCATCACTAGAAGAGCTAGCATCCTCATCCTCATCCTCATCCTCATCATCATCATCATCATCACCACCTGCAGCATCCTCATCCTCAGAAGCTTCTGGAGAAGGAGATGAAGAAGTGGCAAAACCACCTAGGCGAGTCTGTCGTCGTGCAATACGACTGACATGAGTGTTCACCTGACACAACTTATCACTGAAAGTGTCAAGGCGATCATCCATGCACTGAAGTTGCGTGATAATGACCTCAAGAGTCACACCAGCCACTGAAGAAGAAGGAGCGGAGGTGGAAGGAATGGTAGGGGCTGGAGGATCTATCGTCTCGATCCACAACAGCTTCAGTCGAAGTTGGGCCACGCTCCGCCGAATAGAAGCTATGCTAATGGCACCCATGACAGTGTAGAGAGGAGAATCAGGAATAGGGATAGAAAAATGGTGAAGGATCCGCGTGATAGCCGAAGGAAAAATGAGCTTATCACAGGTCGCCGTATCCCTATAGACATCTATGATAGAGATAATGAAATGAGAAGAGAAGTCTATAGAGAGGTATTCTAAAAGGGATAACAAAAATTGAGCACGAGGCTCTGTAATGGAGTTATAGTGAGACAATGGAGTAAGAACAAATGTCATCACCATATTAAGGAATCTTAAACCTTTTGCAAAGCCCGAGCATGGGGTGTTTTGACACTCACCCCATATGGAGGGTGTCTCACAGAAGCTCGTCTTTGGACACAATCCTCAAACGTTGACAGTCGGGATAATCAGGATGCGATACCCTCGAGACATGTAGTATCTCGGGTATAAGATCCGAAGTGACTACGATATGTGTACCTCTGAATGTCGTGACAAACTAAGGCACAGAGGTATCGATACCGTGCATGTTGGAGTAAAACTCCAATATGAACACGGTGGGACATCTCAAGGGTATCTCATAAAGAGATTCCCATCCCCGAGTGTGAATGACATCGGGAAGAGGAGTATCGAAAAAGTCCGATAGAATCACATGGCGCTTCGAATGAACACCACGTTTAGAAAAGTTCTCTGAAAAGTCCTGATGGGCCTTCTCATCACGGAATCGAATGTGAGTAGAGGGAAGATCAAAAGAAGAAGATGACCAAGAACGAAAAAGGTTCCGGATCGGAGAAGATTTGCACTTAGGTGCCATGCGTAGTCTATGAGAGAGAGAGAGAGAGAGAGAGAGATAGGAAACACAATCACAACCTAGAACAAAAAGATCTAAAAGAAAGGGTACATATGCATGAAATATGTATGAACATGTGACGTGCTAAAAGAAATTGCATCATGGGTTCAACCCAATCCAAACCTAGTAGCACACAATTTTCAACAATCAAACATACATCTGAATGCATGAAACATTGTGAAAATGCTAATGGAATGCAATGCATGATCATATAGCATCAAATAAACAACACCCAACCCAAAATTTTCATAAAAATCTAAAAAACTTTCAAAAACCCCAAAATTTTCAAATAAAACCCAAAAACCTAGGTCTAATGCGTGAAATGCATGAGAAAAGAGGGATTAGAAGTTCATACCACAAGATTGAAGTTTGATTAGGCTGAAAACTTGAAAGGAGTGGTGATTAGAGTGAGAGGAGAGTGTTTGGAGGGAGAGAAAAGATTTTCTATCGAGAGAGAGAAGTGAAAATGAAATCTGATTTTGCGCTGAACATATATATAGAAATCGCAGCTCAATGGATCGAGGAGCTGTCGAGATCTGTCGAGCACTAAATCTCAACAAATATGAATCTGTCGAGGTGCTGTTGAGAATCTATCAATAGCAAAAGTTCCTCGATGGATCAAGATTCTGTCAAAAATCTATTGGCCAGACAGATATTTTCTCGATGGATCGAGAAGCTATTAAGACAAAGTCTAGAAAGCTCGATGGGTCGAATATGAGATAAGCTCTGTCAAGAAAAGAAGTCCAAGGGGCTTAATAGATAGGAATCTGTCGATTGGCTGTCAAGAAGCTGTCGAGCTTGATAAAAAAAAAATTCAAAGAGAGCAAAAACACAAAGAGATAAATGCAAACAAGCAAGCTACTCAACCATAGATCCAGTCAACATGTTACGCTCTCAAAAACATCTCTCAACAAAAACAATGCAAAGCATTCATAGATATAAACACACACACTAAACAAGTCTAACCAATTTTATATTTCAAAACAAGTTAAAACAGTTTAGTAAGCATTCAATAACACATGTATCCCTTGTGATGGCCAAATTACACTGTACTTGCACATGTATCAAAAGTAGCAAAGAATTTGTGTGTTGTGTGTGAAAACATAACAAGAGTACATTAGTGTCTCATATTATGAAAATTTGAAATATGAGAAAATCAATTTAACTCACACACAATCATAACTGCTTGATGGGGCCTATCACCTTCGAGGTATATCCTATAACTCCCACATCTCCTAGAAACACGCTTGCAACCATATTTAAAAGCATTTTGATTCTTTTTGCTTTTATGTTCTTTGCATATATATTTTTTCTTTTGAGCATATCATGCATGGGCATATAAGAGAGAGAGAGAGAGAGAGAGAGAGAGAGAGAAGAAATACCCATTTATGTTAAGCCACAAACATCACAATTTTGCTATGCCAAATCACACATATGTTATACATGATTGGCGGGCTTTAGTGGTGAGATGGTTATTTATGCCTTTCTCTTAGGATTTTTTAGTCTTTCCCGTAAAAAAGAGTGATATGAGTGTTAAGTACAAGAGATTACTTAATCCTACACATCACAAACACGAGTCATAAAGCTCACTTGCTTAGTTATGCATTGATATGCTCATCTAAGCAACAAAAGATACAAAATTTAGAAAACTTTGTTTCAATGGCCACCCAAGGTACACAAGTACCAAAGTACACAAAACACACACTATTTTTGTATTTTTCTGATTTTTCTGATTTTTCTGATTTTTCAAATTTTTTATTTTATTTTTTTTTATGAAAAACAAAATAAAGCAAAAACTGAAAACAAACAAACAAAAACATGTTAAACAAAGCAAAGCATAAAACTAGACTGACTCAAAAACAAGAAAGCAAAACACACAAGTAATGCAAAAACCATAAAGGGAGAGAGAGAAAAAGTGACTGAATCACTTAGAGCTTTTTTCCTTCTACACCTTGGAAGAACCTTTCCTTTGAGCGAACCTTTGATCCGATGGTGAGGGAGAAGAGTTGAAACCGTTCAAGTTCGAAAGGAACATGAGGGCATTGAGAAGATCTCCAAGAGGAGCAAAAGATGATGGAAATTGATTTTGGTTTCTAGACAAGATCATATTGTTGCTTTGTTGAGTGGCTAACCACTTGTAGCAATTTGGATGAGTATGCCCTGAAGCTCCACAGTGATGACAGAGATATGGCTTTTTCGATTGAGACTATTTGTTATTAACCTTCTTAGTCTTAGGGTTTCTAGTCTCTTTCTTTTCAACCTTAGGGGGTGCTCCTAGAATAGATTTGCCCTTATGTATGTTCTCACTAGCTATTTCAATTTTAGTTTCATTGTTCTCAGAATTAACATTATTAGCAGGTGAGACAAACACAGTAGTACTAGAAGAGGCAATATTAGGAGAAGAGAAATCATACCCCAAACCGGTTCTATCAGAAGCAGATTTCTGAAAGCTAAGCATCTTCTCGAGCTTTGGACTGGAAGTCCTCTCCAGTTGAGCTCTAACCTGTAACAGTTCTGCATCAAGCTTCTTTATCTTTTCAGCAAGGAAGTTGTTCTCAAACTGCAAAACCCCAATGGTTTGATTTGCTTCATCAACCTTTGTAGAGAGCTCCTCTCGATCTAGCTCCACATCACTCAGCTTCTTGGTGGCCAGTCTATAAAGTTTCTCATGCTTCTCGGAAACTCTATACAACTTAGCATAGGCTATATGGATGTCATCTTATTCATCCATTTTCTCAAACTTAGACTCCACCAAGTCCTCTTCTTTATCTACCTCTTCAACAATCCCCTCAGTAGGATTCACTATGGCAGTGAAGGCATTCAAGATTCCCTCGTCATCATTGTCATCTAAATCATCCTCAGGCTCGGTGTCACTCAAGGTAGCAGCAAGGGCCTTGCCTTTTCCAATAGTCTTGAGATATGTTGGACATTCTTGTTTCATATGTCCAAAACCTTGACATTCGAAACACTTTGGTCAGGAGGGAACAGTGTACTGACCTCCTTCCTTAGCATCCTTCTTCCCTCTGTCTTGGCTCTTGAAATGAGAAGTACTGGATTGCTTAGGGTCCTTATCAAATCCTTTCGCATTGGCATTCTTCATGAACTTCTTGAATTGCCTAGTGATATAGGACTTCATCTTGGAATATTCATCATCGGAAGACTCATTGGTATCACTGCTTTTGGCCTTCAATGCCATTCTTTTACTCTTGCTCGATTTCCCGATCCTAGTCAAACCCAATTCATAAGTTTGCAAGTTGCCAACCAGCTCTGTCAAAGGAATTTTGTCAATATCCCTTGATTCTTCAATAGTAGTGATCTTGGCATGGAATCTCTCAAGCAGAGATCTGAGTACCTTTCTTACAACCTTGGGTTTGGGAATGGTTTCCCTAAGATTGAAGGTAGAGTTAACTATGTCCTTTAGCTTGGCATAGAACTCGTTAAATGACTCATCCTCCTCCATCTTAATCTCTTCAAAGTTCGTTGTAAGCCTTTGAAGATTTGAATCCTTGACAGCCTTTGTCCCTTTATAGGTTGTTTAGAGGATAGCCCATGCTTTCTTAGTTGTTTCAGTAGAGGATATCTTCTTGAACTCCTCATTTATGACTACACTAAATAAAGCATTCAATGCTCAGATGTTGAAGTTTGCCGCTTTGATCTTGGCATCATCCCAATCAGTCGACGCTTCCTTTGGCTTAGTCCAGGCAATCTCCACAGCTTGCCACA